>CABHPH010122843.1:0-26888 GCA_902168325.1 Peromyscus nudipes | reverse complement strand
AAAGAAAGAAAGAAAGAAAGAAAGAAAGAAAGAAAGAAAGAAAGAAAGAAAGAAAGAAAGAAAGGAAGAAAGAAAGAAAGAGCGAGCTCAGAAATGAAAGCCAAGTGGACTTTGCTAGGTTCTCGACTTTGAAAATGTTTCAGTCTTCACAACCTAACTGTGAAGCTAGCTCGGATAGAAGTGATGATGTCGTCAGTTAGACTCTGAAAGGAAGGGGGCACAATAGCCTTTGTCATTTGGGGGCTTTTAGGAAATATTGCCCTGATATAATTAACACGTGTTACAGAAAATGGGTGGAAGTCTTTGAGTAATAAGCTAAGAATTTATGAATAGTGTTCTATGATATTATGGTATTTAGTTATGATCTAAATATATCAAACAATACATGAATTCCCATTAGGCTAAATAATAGAAAGTACAGTCCTTAACTGAATGTTTTATTTTTCTGTACTCCTTTCTTTACTCTATGCAAGAAAATACTTTTCTTACTGTGTACAATAGGGACTTACTTGAATTCATAGTCAAGAGGATGTCCCCAGTCAAGAAAAAAACAATAGGAATTCCGAGCTGTGCATTACTGAGTACTTTGAGTGCATTCCTGGAGCTTTTTGGATCACTGTTGTGGCAAACTTGGCCTTCATCAAGGAAGTGCGAGCCGGAGGTCACAGTGAATAGCAGATGAGGACACCATACTGTGTTCAAGTTTCAAGGCCTAATTTATTCCTTTGGTTAACTGTATTTAATGGAGTTAGCTGCCTTTTAGATCTGACGTGCATTCCACCCTTCTTTATCCCCACTCTGTCAGACTTCCCCCTTTATTGTAATTGTATTGAATTAAAGAGAAAATTAGGAAAAAGGAATAACAGAAACATCACCAGTGGGGGTCACTATCCGTCATTCAGCCAAACTTACTTCAGATTGTAGTCAAGACTTAAACCGTAGATGCCATGGCTGCCACTTGTGTAACCCAGTTTCTTCAAAGGCACCCCATTCTGAAGTTGTATGTTTTTATACATTATGCTGTATATGTTTAAATTCTGTCAACAGTGGTGCGTAGTATAGGCTTGTACGTGTTCACATGTGTGTGTGTGTGTGTGTGTGTGTGTGTGTGTGTGTGCTGAGCTGCCCCTGTTCTTCCTCGTGAAGCCCTATGTTTTTTGAGATGTATCAGTGTTGATGCATGTGGATCTAATTCATATTAACTGCTATCTGGTATTCTATTTATACTAAAGTTTAAAAAAAATCCCATTATTCTAGTCTTTGAATTAATTTTTTAAGGTCATTTGTGGTATCATTTGATACACAGATCTTACATTTAAAATGTAGATCCGCTTTCTTCTTTTTGGTTGGATCCTTCTTTTTTTTTTTTTGCTTTTTTGTTTTGTTTTTTGAGACAGGGTTTCTCTGTGTAGCTTTGCGCCTTTCCTGGGTCTCGCTCTGTAGAACAGGCGGGCCTTGAACTCACAGAGATCCGCCTGGCTCTGCCTCCCAAGTGCTGGGATTAAAGGCGTGCGCCACCACCGCCCAGCTGGATCCTTTTTTATATTAAAATTCTTCCTTACCTCAAGTTCATAAATAATATTTTCTAATATGTTCTCCAATTTGTTTTAAACTTTCATTTTCTTTCGGCTCTTTCATCTGCTGAGAATTTATTTATAAATAAGGAGGTGAGGTGGAAAACATGACTATCTAACAGATCCAGGAGGAGTTATCAAATGGCTTATCTTTTTGACTGTCAGTTTGAAACATGTCCTTCTGCTGATTTCCATCAGCACCATCTCTGTATCCTGTAATATCCAAGCAGAGAAAAGTAGAATGAGGTCTGGAGCAAAAAATATTTAGATAACCCAAGCTTGGGACTGATACTGAATTTGAATTGTGTGCGTGTATTTTAATTAGCTCTATCACATCCGTCTGTGCCTCCAACACCAGTTTTTATCAACTGCAGGTCGCTGATATTGTTAAAGTATACTGAACATCTGTTTAAAAATTATTTTAAAATTACATTTCATTTGTTTGTGTGTGGCACTCACTTGCCATGGCATACGCGTGGAGATCATAGGACAGTTTGAGGGAAGTGGTTCCCTCCTTCCACCGTGTAGGTCCTGGTGGTCAGATTCAGGTCATGAGACTTGGCAGTAAGCTGCTTCACTCATCTCATCAGCCCTGAGTTGTTTTTAAAAAACAACTGTTGTGAAAAGGTCTGCACATTGACATTGACTACTATACCTTATTATGTATGGATCGGTTTAGCCAATAGGAGGCCAGGACCCCAGTGCATCTGTTAAGCCAACAGACCAGAGTACTGACTATTGACAGTCACATCGTCTCCTAAGGTCCAGTGCTTATGGCAGAGGTAACCAGGGTCTTGTGTTTGCATCTCATTCCACTCAAGGGTTACGTAGGCAAGTGCAAGCTTCATACCTGCAGTCTTGAACTGTTGAAAAACAAGGAGAATAAGTTTACCCCAAACAGTCTGAATTAAAAACCAGATAGAGGGAAAATCACCACTTATAAAGATGCCAATTTGTTTAGATGGAGAAGCCACATAGGGCTGGCTGCTCACTATGCCACTGAGGGTAGAAATAGCTCTTGCACTTGGTGTCTTGTAGACCTGATTGATTGACGCAGGGCAAAGCACAGAGGCAGGGCAGCTGTCATCTTGAGCTCTGGGAAACCGTCTGCATTCAGGAACAGCTGGCAGTAAGATTTGAAGGAAGGAAAGAATGGGGAGATGAACTTGTTTATGCATGTGAGGGCTTACTGTGTGGCAAGCTCTGCTCAGAGAACTTAGTAGGTGTCTTTTCAGTGTTTATTACTCCTCTGTGGCAGAATAGCCAAGGGTATGGGGACATGGGGGATTTGAGTTACTTGCCTAGGGTTCTGTAGACCTCAAAAGAGAAATGTACCCACCTACATTTCAGATTTTAGAAATGCATATAAGGTTGGCAATTTTGTTTTGTCCAGTTTATTTTTGCTTTATAGTCCTGAACATCATTCATTGTGGAGATAGGCCATGTTAAACACAAAACCAGTTTACCGCCCATCGCTTCTGATTGGGACCTATCAGTAAGTAAGCATTTCCTTGACTGTGGAAAAACCACAGGTTCAACTTTTGCTGCGCTGATCTTCAGTTATAAAGTGAACCTGAAGAGAGAGAGTGAAAACAGCTGCCCACTGTTTCTAAGCTCCTGAGTCCTCTCTCTGGAAGGAACAGCCATTGACATGATCTGGGAGGGGTATCACAGACATCCCTGAGTATGGCGTTTATGGGTGACCACAGGTCCCTGGGAGGACTGAGTGTGGGCACTCTGGGACTTGATTCTTGGTAAGCCCTCCCAGTAGAGCCCGTGTGTTCAGCTGCAGCCCGTTCTTTCATAGGCAGATTTTCTTAGCAGTGCGCGTCCAGGACTGTGTCAGCCACTGAGATTATGATGATCATAACTCAATACTCTGTATTTGGAATTCACTTTAAAATAACACATCCGAAAATACAGGTAGAGGGATGTCTCCAAGGCTGTTCCTTACAGTTAGTCCTGTCCACCTCGGACCCTTTCTGAGTAGCTTCAGTGTTACAATTTCACAGCAGTCCCTGACGTGACAAGTGTTGTCAAAACAGTCTGAAACTCTGTAGGTGTTTGTTACAATGTTGAATAAAACAAAACAGAATCTGTAAAAAACCCTGAGAAATGCTGCATTTCCCCGGACGTTTCCTTCCTGGTCCTTCCTAGTCATGGAAGTGAAGTTGGACCTCCTTCTGCAGCTATTCTGGTTTCAGAGTTTGTGGGTTTCCCCCCTTAAGTTTTCTGTCATAATTTATCTTTCTTTTAGGTCTAATTAACGATTTTCTCATGGTTGCTGTGCAGCTAGGTTATGTATCACAACAACTAAATACATTAATTAGTAAACACAAGGTGTTGACTAACACTTAATATAGAAACAGTGTTCTGTGTTAAATTTTCAGTGCTCAGAACAGTGAGAATAGTTGCTGACTCAGCAGAGCAGAAAAGATAATTCTTCTCTTGCTTTGGTTATTGTTGAATTTTTTTCTTTCCTTCCTTTTTTTACAAGCCGTCACAGACTTTTTTTCTCAAGGCCATGCCTATAAAAATGTGGCTTGCAGAAGTGTAGCTAGAGTAGGGACTTTCTGGTCAGAACTGAACACACATGCTTGTGCAGCACACACACAAGTGTGTGCCTGTTTGTGTGCACCACGTGAGATATTTTTGTATGTTGTCTGTTCCACTAGCTTTGAATTTGTATTTCTGCAATTACTCATCAAAGAGAAATCCTTATCTGAAGAAAAATAAACATGCAGGCATGCAGTTAGAGTAATTGTACAGTGTTCTCTAGTTTGGTTAGAAGTTGGTTTCTTGTTTTTTAAATTCAAGATTGGGAATGGTTTTGATTTACTTGTTTATTTTCTATTTAGAGATTTCAGCCTTGTATTTGAGCTCAGAGACAAAGGATTTTTTTCCTCCTCTCTTTCCAGACAAGTCTAAACTCCACATCTCTCCCGACCCACCACCTGGCTGAAGCCACCAAAACATTGCTGGACAGCTTAGCAGGGCTGGCCCAAGAGGTGAGTTGTGTCCTTTTAGCCAAGTGAGCAGACTAGCTGCTGTTGTTTTCTTTAGTTAGTTCTGAGGTTGGCTAACATGGTCCTTTCACTTTGAACATCATATGCTATGTCGTTAAATTTTAGAAGCACAAGTAATCTAAAAATCATTTTGGTCTCCATTGGAGAAGAAGAAATTAAAGTGCACCAGTGTTGCAGAGGTAGTTAGTGGCTTAGGGCCCCACGTCTAGACTAGACCTTTCTCTGTGAGCTTCTGCCCCTACGCCACTGCACATTTCTGAAGAGGAGAATTCTCTCTCGTGCCACCTCCCACCCTGTGCACGGATTTTGCTTGACAGCAGCTTCTGCGTGAGGCTTTTCAACCAGGCCGAGCATTCTGCCATCGTATCAAAACAACAGGAATGGTGTGGCTTTCCTCACCCTGCCTTTTTGCCTTGTGAAACCTGGCCTTTGAGGTTGAGCCGCGGAAAGATGGTCTCCTAGTGAACGCTGAGCTGCTTTGGCCTTTAGGCTACATGTTTCCACGTGTGTCAGAGTGGACATTGTCCTGACATCACCTTTTGCACGAATCCCAGCCACTGTCTGTTCCAGCTGTCATACACGTAGCAGACTGCAATGTTTCAGTACACTGGAACACAGTAATTCATGGGGGAAATTTTCTCAGACTTGGTCCAGCCTTTGATCCTTTCGCTCATTTTCCATGCTTGTATCATCCTTTGCCTTCCAAATATCAAAAGATACTTGGTTTTCTGGCAATAGAAGTATTTCATGGTGGTCGTTGAACAAACAGCACATTTGGGAAGTTCTGAAAACCCTGGATTGAGCACAACACGTCACTGTGTGTCTGTCCCTTTTGTTTTAACTGTGCTCATGCAGCAGTGACAGAGGGGCTGGCTCTCGTTCCCACTTTAGGAGCAGACCTTTGTCAGCCTATTATTTGTTCCTCTGGTTCTGAGGGCAAGTGACCTTTGGATAGGTGGAGAAGGTGGACCAGTTAGGGTTCTGCCAGAAGACAGAAAGAGAAACTGCCCTACAAGTCTGTCTATCTATTTCCTTAGGGCCCTGTGAGTTGATATTGACATGCCATGCACTGATCTGGAAGGTCCCTTCGTTGTCCCATTACCTGCTGTTCATTTCTGGCCTTGGAGAAAGCAAAGCAGGAGTAGTGATGGCCGGGTGGGGTAGAGGTTGAGGGTGATGTCTCTAAGCTCAAGGTTTGTTCCAGCTATTTTGTCTTCTATCATTGTCTCTGCTTTTATTGTGGGGTAAAACAAAATAATTAAAAGGACATGATGTGCTCCATGGTTGATGTGATGGAAAATGTCCATCTGAATTGTGTACATTATTTTTGGCTGTCTCCTGGAGCCCAGTTACTCTTGGTCAAGTATCAGCAATGGGTGCCCACTTCTCCTGACAGATCATGCTCATGTCACTTTGGTCACGTGTCACTCAGTTGCTTTTCCTGAGTAATGATGCAGAAATGCATTTGCCTGGTCCATGTTTAGAGAGAAAGTGAGTTGCTGTGTTCAAAGCCCAAGCGTTGACAGGAAATGACAAGGACACCACAGGTGGATTATGGTACTGGGACTTCATTTGCCTGCATTATCCACAGGACACAGTGAGGTACCTCTTATTGTGCCCATTTCACAGATGGCACTGTGGATCACAGAAGTTAGGTGCTGTGCCCACAGTCATCGAGAGAGTTCATTGGTCAGAGTGGAACTTGAACCTGGGGCCTATAAAACTCTGAGGCCTGTGTTCTGGTTTGCTCCATCCAAGAAGTCATCACAAACTCCCGTGGTGACTGCAATAGGTTAGAGACCCTCAGAGAACAAAGCCGACCTGGCAGTGGGGATATGAGATGAGTGAAAGCTGACACGAATGTCCTTTCTGGGTCAGAGGGAAGGTACACCCTCTGTGAAAGGCTGCGAAAACAGGCGGTATCGCAGACACTCAACACGGGACAGGCTAGGCTCTTGGCCTTGCCAGTTATTGCAACTCAGCAGTGCGCGCAGGAACCTCACTGCGTCGTTTGCTCAAATAAGGGTAGACATCAGAAATAAGCAGGTCAGCTGATGTGACAGCATGGGTCTGTGCAGTGAAGAAAACAGGAGACCATGTAAGGAGGGCAGAAAGTGATGAGATGCCATTTTGAAGGGAGTGGGATAAGTCGTCTCCCAGGGCGGTTCTGGTGTATTCCTAGAGAAGTCAGGGCACTCCTAGCAGGAAGAACAGCAGGTGTAAAGCACTGATGCTAGGCCATGCTTGAAGACGTGCTTAAGATCCATGAAGGAAGCCAGAGGAACTAGAGCAAGGGATGTAATGTGGCTTCATGTTTGCAAAATGTCTCCACTGACTGTTGGACCGAGGAAGAGACTGCAGTGAGGGAAAGTGAGGAACATTGAGACAGATGGAGAATGCAAGGCGCTGGTCCATCCGTTCACTCCGGTGATCTCAAGTACAGCCACCCTACTTGGGCTAGAAGATTCAGTAGTTACTCTCTTCTGTGAGCCAGGGGCCATGGTGGTGGAGAAGGAGCAAGAATTCTTCCTCCAGGCAGGTACTGGGGAGAGCCCCCAGTTTGGGATAACTCAGTAACCAAGTGCTGTAGGTCCCAGCACCACAGATGGAGGAGAGAAGACACCAGCTGACCGCCACAGGACTTCACAATGACGTCAGACATGGTATGCTCTGGGACGTAGCTTTTGGGTTAAGAAAATAAAGTGTTTGCTTCCCTTCTCTTTCCTCTCCTTTCTCTCTCCGCACCCTGACAGCTGTTCAGCACAAAGAGCTGGAGTGACATGCGACAGGAGGTGATGTTTCTGACCAACGTGAACAGCTCCGGCTCCTCCACCCAGATCTACCAGGCTGTGTCCCGCATCGTCTGTGGTCACCCAGAGGGCGGGGGGCTGAAGATCAAGTCGCTCAACTGGTATGAGGATAACAACTACAAAGCCCTCTTCGGAGGCAACAGCACCGAGGAAGACATGGACACCTTCTATGACAACTCCACAAGTGAGTGTCTGTGCACACCGAAGCCTTGTCCCCATCCCCAGCTTAGGTCCCGGCTCGCTTGTGTCATGCTTTTCTTCATTCTGTGGAGTAGCAGAGACGCCGTCCTCTCTGTTCTCATGACATGGCTCCTCGACTACAGAGTCCTTGATGAGTGAATCGTTCTCAGTTCTCTTTGACTGAGGGGCTGGAATATCTCAGGTGTTCAGTAGCATTATCAAAAAGATGAGCGGGGTGATTGATAGCCAGTCTCCCCAGTTTTCCTCATCTGGGAACTCACTCATAATGTGGAATCGAAAAGAAAAAATAAACTCCACAAAGCTGGTAAGAGGCTGAGTGGGTGATGGAGAGATGGGATGTTAGGTCAGAGTGTACAAAGTTTCAGTCGTGCGAAGTGAATGCCCTCTGGAGAGGAAGTGGGTAGCATAGTGAGTGTTGGGTAGCACTGTGTTATACCTTTAAACTTGGCTGAGAGTTAATCTTAGCGTTACTGCACAGACAGAGCAGAGGTCTGCAGGAAGTGGTGGATGTATCAGTTGATTGGGCTGTGGTAGTCACTTCCCAGTGGATTCATGTCTCAGTGTTCTATTGTATACTTCAAATACATATCATTTTTATTTTTCAGTTAAATCTCAGTAAAGCCAGAAAAGTTTCTAAAAATGAGATGTTGATTTTTAAACAAAAAGTATTATTAGTATTACTATGAGATAAGTTTTATAATAAACACCTAGAAGTGGGTGACATTAATAATAGTAATTACAACAGCTATAAGAAAATCTAACGTTAAGGCAATTTTTCCTCTGTATAGTGAGTTCTATTTAAATTACCCTATTTCATTCTCACAGTAATCCTGCAAGGAAGGTTCTGGAACCTCACATTTCATTGGATCAGAGGTTAAGTGTCTTGATTAAAGCTGCATTCCTAGGTAATCCCCAAGCGCTGGGATTCAAGCCCAAATGCTCCTGGCTTTTTCTGGTGAACTCTCTTGTTAATGGTAGCATGTGTCCACCATCACACTCAGACACTTGATCTCCTGCTGGTTTGACATTCTGAGCCACGAGACAGCATTAGAGAACCCCGAAACTCTATATCCACTTCCCACACTTGGGCCATTCTGTGTGGATGTGTGTCCTGTGCCTGGCGACAGCAGGGATCGGTGTTACAGTTCTGACAACGCCGTGTTTTCCTTGAAAACACCCCACAACTGAGCCGTTCTCTTTCCAACCGCAGGCGTGAGACAGCTTCTTGTGAGTGGCTGTAACACAAGAGCCTTGTGTTTGCTGGCATACAGCGCTGCTGAACTTTACAAGTTGCTCTCCACGCCTGAGGAAGATGGTGGTTTGGGCAGGTTTCTGAAGCCATCTGCTCTTCTCCAGTGTACAGATCCATCCAGGGGCATCCCATTTACACAACAGATATACTTGAGGTCAAGTCTTCTTTAAAAACCAAACTTCCGGCTCTGGAGATATACTACAACCAGGAGTACTTGCATACCACGAGTGAGGCCATGGTCTGATCCCTAGGAGCCCCCATTTCTATTATCTTTATTACTATTGCTGTATCATCTATTTATCAAGAAGCTTACAGAAGTTCCGTGGTATCTAAAGCAAAGCCCCCTTGTTCGTTTGAACGTTGACTATTTCAGTTTTGAATTTTTATTAAGTATAAATACATTTGTGATAACATCTATTAATTATTAAGGAAACATTTGACTTTCTCTTGAAACTAAAGTCTAAACACAGCCCTCTGGCTTCCCTAATAAGAGTCCCATTTGTTTTCAGTGGAAACAGCTGTGAAGGCTGGCATGCGTGTATGGAGCTTGAGTTAGGTTGGTGTGTGCACAGTCAGAATGTTCTTCTAGATCAGCTCAGCTATGAGTCTTAGGAAGGGCCTGGTTATTTCAAGTATGGAGTGCTTTAGAGACCTCACAGGAAATACCTCAGCTAATCCTCTCCACAGCTCTGCCAAGTAGCTGTTATAAACTTTTCTTTTTACAGCGGAGCAAACTGAGGCTCAGATAAGGGAAGTTATTTGTTGCATGACTGTTAGATGGGGGAATGGGGATATGTACCGTGCACTGGCCGGGTGGCTCCAACTACTCAGTTCCTGTTGTTATCTGGCCGTGTATATAAGTGAGTGTCTGTCTTCCGTGTTCTTTGTAGCTCCTTATTGCAATGATTTGATGAAGAACTTGGAGTCCAGTCCTCTTTCTCGAATTATTTGGAAGGCACTCAAGCCACTGCTTGTTGGAAAGATTCTGTATACACCTGACACTCCAGCTACAAGGCAGGTCATGGCTGAGGTAAGCTGTCCAGGCTTAGGACTCTGTCCTCAGAACCCCCACCCCCACTCCCCAAAATTAGAGACAGGAAGTGAAGGCAGCTTCAGATAGAGTGTGTTGAGTATACTCATGGCCTTTATGAGACTTTCAAATAGTCAGAAAACCCACATGTAACCTTGGGAGCCAGCTCTCTAGCCCTGAGTGTTTGAATTTTAGCTATAGGAGAGATTTCCTGAGGAAGGGAAAGGACTGAGCAGGGGTTTCTGTGATGGGTAATTTTTTTTTGAGGGGGGGGCTTGGAATGCTCATTGCCTCTTCTTCTCTTCTGTTTGTACGAAATCTGGTTCCCTACCTGACTCTAGGTGAACAAGACCTTCCAGGAGCTGGCTGTGTTCCATGACCTGGAGGGTAT
Source organism: Peromyscus nudipes (assembly GCA_902168325.1). Classification (NCBI taxonomy): domain Eukaryota; kingdom Metazoa; phylum Chordata; class Mammalia; order Rodentia; family Cricetidae; genus Peromyscus; species Peromyscus nudipes. The sequence goes on along the minus strand of CABHPH010122843.1, from coordinate 16,604 downwards.
GTGGGAAGAACTCAGCCCCCAAATCTGGACCTTCATGGAGAGCAGCCAAGAGATGGACCTTGTTCGGGTGAGTGTCTCCCTGCTCACTTTCCTTGCTTGATCTAGAAGAGTTTTCTGGACATCTTCCCAGAAATACCTGAGATCATAATTCTGTGAGTTAAACCAATTGAGATGCAGTAAGATTAGCTGAAGCCACAGAGCCACCACCTCCGTAGAAGCAAAGACCACGGTGCAGTGATAGGCCTGGCTATGTCAGCCTTAGTGCCCCTCACGGCCCAGTAGCAGTTTTTGCACAAAACCAGGTCAAGACCAGAAACTGGAAGTAGAGTTTGGTGATTGCAGGACTCTGAGTATCTTCATTTTGGCTCCAGTCACTAAGGTAGGCACAGTATCTTCTGTATCTCGGTAGATCTTAGAAGGAGGTATGGGGACAGAAGCGTGAGCTGGCATGCAGACAGGTCAGAGGCACTGGCTCCCTAGGCACAGGGTGAATGCAGCATTGCTGTCATGGAGTGGAGAGAATTGCATGTAACATGTCAGGGCCACTTGAAAAGGATGAGTGCTCCAGAGACAATCAGGATCCAAAGGAGAGCAGTCTGAGAATGCCCTGTCTCCTTTGTGTTCGCATGAGAGCCATTTAATTACATCATCCCTGCCTCAGCCTGAGTTCGGGGATCATTAGACAACTTCCTATTGCCATGGTGAGGGAGGCCATTTCCTTTTATTTCTTCTGCTGTCAAGAAGCAAGGGAGGATTTTTGCGAGGTTTCTGGTCATGAACCTTTGTGACCTGAGGATGGTGGGTTTTAGAGACCATACCCATCTTGAGGGAGCTCTTTGGAAGTTTAGGAGTGCTCTGGGTCGCCTGGGGGACAGGCTACTGATCTGAAGAAGCCAGAGTCTTTTTTGAACTATCAGTGCTGTTACAACTGTGCAGAATTCTCAACTTGGAGCTTTTACACACAGGGCATTTGGGTGAGAAAATCAAGAGCAACAGTTTATGCGTTCATGCCGAGTCATGGCGCTAGGTCACACTCTGGTGCGTGCGTCTCCCTTCAGCTCCGGTCTTTCTCTTCTAAGGGATTTGTGTGATGCTGCCACAGGAAACCCTGCAGCATGTGCCCCAGGCTTGTTTCCCTGGTCTTTCCCTTGGGATCCACACTTCTACCATTTGGGATTGTTCTCTGTGTGAGAGTCAAGGGACTTAGAGAATTTTAACTGAATTTGGGCATACATAGATGTTTCCCTACTCAAAAAACAAAAAACAAAAACAAACAAACAAAAAATAAACAATCCATCCTCCACCCCCCCACCCCCCCACAAAAACCAAACAAGGTCTCACAGCATAGCTCAGATTTGCCTGCAACTTACTATGTAGCCCAGGATGGCCTCAAATTCATGGTGGTCCTCCTGTTTCAGTTTCCCCCAGTGCTGGAATTACAGGCATGAACCACCATGCCTGGCCTTCCCTGCTCTTAAATCAAGAGTATCTTTGGAGACCATGGCTGCTCATAAAATCTCAGTTCTTAAGGGATAAGTCCTTATAAACCTGTGGTAGTGTTCACTTGGGATTTATCTCGGAGAATCCTGGGTGTGGAATAGGAAGGAATGAAGCAGAGATGGGAAAGAAAGGCATGGACCCTTGGGGGTCCTCCGTGTCGAGCTGAGGACCTTTAACTTTGGAGGAGGGCCTTAGATGGTTTTTAGTGGAGTTGTAGATGCATTACTGTAGGAGACACATGGGTGCAAGGTAGAGTTTGCTTGAGTGAGCAGCAGGGCTGAGTGCCAAGGAGGAGGTCTGGTCATGGCTTATGGTAGAAAGGCATGAAAAGGAGGGTACCAGAAGAGTCTTGGCTTCTACCTGGACAGGCGGAGGGCAGGCCACCAAGCTGATGGCTATTGGTGTCTACAATACAGAAGGGTGGTTGGGCTAGGGGTGTAGAGTAGGGAGTTGCCATCCTGTCAGTGGGAATCAGAAGAGCTGTATCCCAATACTTTCTTCCCTGACCTAAGGAGTATTACTTTAACCCATCACCTTGGGTTTCTCAGTCCTCAGCATCCTGAGCCTGGTATACAAGGTGATGCCTGGGGCTTCCACTTTGCTGCCTTAGGCTCTCATGTCCCTGCTTCTGGCTCTGTCTGCTCCTGTTGTACATCCTGCAGACCTGAGACACTTTTCTGTTGAGCCTATGACCCTCTGACCCAACCCGAGTGTTTTTCTTTTTTCTTAATTGTTCTGAACTGGACATGGTACTTCATCTCCAGGCCCTACTTTTTCTCTATCTAGGTATTTTATGTGAAATGCCAGGTCTTCTGTTCCTTTCAGGCTCTCTGGAGATGCCATAGGGTCAGTGACCTCACTGGGTATGGATGTCCTCTTGGTCTAGATGTCCTCTTGCCATACTGCTTAGAAGCCACACGGGGCAGGGCTCAGTCAAGGGCCACCATCCCATCTCTCTGCTCCTATTTGTTCATTCATTTCCAGGTATCCAAGTAAAGTAGTTTCAGAGTCGATAACCCATGCCTCTGTGGACTTCTGTGAGGTACACTTGTGCATCTGTTAACAAACAATTACACGGGTACCTCACCGGTGACAGGGTGCATGATTATTCCCTTGTGGAAAGCAATTTGAAGTGGAAGTTTCAAAATCCACAAAGAATGAATTGTGTGCTATAGCTTTATTCCACGCCCCCCCCCCCCCAGGGATGCATCCTATGGCAATAATTTTAAAGAAGTCATCATGGGAGAGAAAATGTTATTACTGTAATTGTTATTGTGAGAAATTGGAGATAGGCTTAATGCTATGCAGTACAGGAATGGTTAATGAGATTATAGTAGATACACTCTGTAAAATCATTATGTTCCCATTAAAACAACAAGGAAGAAGCCACCCAGGGGAAGAGCTTGCCAGGTTAGTGAAAAGAAGACTGATTAAGGAAGGTACTCTTAAGGCTTTTTTCCAGCTCAGCAGAGCAAGGGCCTCCTGCTTCCCCTGGAACCTGGTACATGAGCATGGCAGCTGTTTGCATTTCTCCCAGTCAGCAGTCGCCCCATTTTCCTGGCAGGGCATCTGTACAGGCCTCTGTCCCCCTGGACTGGCTGGTTGAGGACCAGAATGGCTTACCTGTGACCTTTTTCACATTGACAGGTGAAGGGAAACAGGTCTCCTTTTCATCATGATCCATATGTTCTGGGGTTGGGAAAGACCATCTTTTACTTGGATTAACCAGCAGTATTTCTTCCCTGAATTAAGCCTTAAGAGTGGGCTCAGCCTAGAGATAGGGTTTTTATTTGGCATCATCAGACCATGTCTCAAAAGAGAGGGCAGATCTGATGTAGTGGGTGTGCTGGAATCAGGGAGCCTGTGTTTTCCAGCCTGGCTTTCCTGTTCGTTAGCTACATTAACATCCTTGAAGTTTTGTTTTCCTGTGTGTGAAATGGGCAGTATCAAAGCTACACCCTCATGGAGTTGTGTGAGTTATGATCCCATAGATCCCTCAGCACACTATTACTACTGTTGTTAGAGTTAAAACGGTCAACCACTGTCTGGTACAGTGGGGAGCGTGTGGACTGTGAGTTCAGAGATCTGACTTTGTGTCTCAGCTCATCAGTTCGCCTTGGCCAATATCGATCATGTGTTTTCAACTTCAGTCTTCTTCTTTGTCAAATAGAAGCCTTGTAATGTGTCTTACAAGTTGCTGTGAAGATACACAAACACAGACCGAGCAGGTGAAAAAGGGTGTGGTGTGTGATGTAGCGCCTTACCATGAACTTGATGTTTCCTATCCCCATGTTCTTCCTGGAATGACAGACGCTGTTAGACAGCAGAGGCAATGACCAGTTTTGGGAACAGAAGTTGGATGGATTAGATTGGACCGCCCAAGACATCATGGCATTTCTGGCCAAGAACCCAGAGAATGTTCAGTCCCCAAATGGCTCTGTGTATACGTGGAGAGAAGCTTTCAATGAAACCAGCCAGGCAATCCGGACAATATCTCGCTTCATGGAGGTGAGGGCCTGCTGTGCCACATCCTCTAGCAAAGACTAAGAGCGTTTTCCTTTGAGATGTTAAAATAAAGTTAAAGGCAGAAGGAGAGCTTCGAATGAGTGTGTGGTGTTACAGACAGCTATATCCTGCAGGCCTGGTGGACAAGATAAACACTAGATGAACGGCTTCATGAGAAAATAAACTTACTTCCAGCTTTGCTTCAAATAGACTCCATGTTCTATCCATTATCTTCTAGGTTTTTCCATGTTTCAGTATTCTAGATTCTAATAGTAATACATTGCTGTCTTATAAAGGCATTATTTATGAAACTTATCTAATCCAATTTGGGACAGATAAAGCTTTAAAACTTTAATCCTAAAAATAATGGGAAGGAAAAAGGTTGACTAGAATTTTTCCTTATCGATTTAATTGGTTAGTTGCCATGACTCAGCATTGCTAAGAAAACAGAAAAGAATAAAATAGGATCATTTCCCCTCACACAAAACAATACAGGTAATGCTCAGTATTTCATGTAAATCTCAGTTCTAAGCTTGGTTGAAACTTTAGAGAGGACTAGGTGGTGGAGATTGAGAAATTCAGGCAGCCAGTTCCTGCCTCTCAAAGGAGTCTGAGTTCTGGCCAACACTTGTCTTCATGGCCACCAGTGTCATAATGAGATTGTCCTTCTTTCTGTCAGTGTGTCAACCTGAACAAGCTGGAGCCCATTCCAACAGAAGTCCGCCTCATCAACAAGTCCATGGAGCTGCTGGATGAGAGGAAGTTCTGGGCTGGTATCGTGTTCACAGGAATCACTCCTGGCAGTGTGGAGCTGCCCCATCACGTTAAGTACAAGATCCGAATGGACATTGACAACGTGGAAAGGACCAATAAGATCAAGGATGGGTAAGCTGAATCCCATCACACAAGCCCAGTCTTACCAAGGTCAAGAACATAATTTGGATGACTTCTATGACTGTACTCTATTAGCAATTTGGAAGGAATTTCAACACCAAATCAGCAGCAGCATGACTTTGCTAAGACTTCATTGCTGGGGACTGTTAATCAAAGGCCATGAAATTTTAGTCCTTCTCTTTCAGCATTCCTATTCAAAAGATTAACTCAAAGGACTTTAAAAGTCAGGAGAAAGCCTTTAGGGGGTCCCCACACTAGCCAGACACATTTTTATGAAAAGAGGCAGACAACCAATAAAAGGGAGTAAGGTTGAGGAAATTTTAGTATGCCCATCTGGTGCAATGTTAGGTCACCAATAAAAGGGAAAGAAAAAATAGCCCCATAAGGAGTGTGTTCACTGTGATTATTCCTATTCAAGAATCTATGTACTTGTCAACTGAGAAAAGAGTAGGAGACAGAAAAATAGGAAGAGTAGCCAAGAAAGAGTGGGGGAACTGTGGGTAATTTCCAGTGTGCTTGTAGGAATGTTTGATCACATGTTGTTTGGTTTTAGGTACTGGGACCCCGGTCCTCGGGCTGACCCCTTTGAGGATATGCGCTACGTCTGGGGGGGCTTCGCCTACTTGCAGGATGTGGTGGAGCAGGCGATCATCAGAGTGCTGACGGGAACAGAGAAGAAAACGGGCGTCTATGTGCAACAGATGCCCTACCCCTGTTATGTTGATGACATGTGAGTGTACCAACAAGCCAACGTCTTCGTTAAATAAGCGATTCCGTGTGGAGTGCATGGGTACATGCGTGTTCCTGCACAGTGTGAGGGTGAAAGCAAGTCAATAGGAGGTGGTCTTAGAGACACTGACCTTCAGTGAGAGACCAAATTGGATTCTGCCCCCACCCTTCCTATTTAGTTCTTAGTAAAGTAACTTACCGTTATTTTAATATTACCCCCATTTCCTAGTTATTAAAGTGATCCCCTAAAGAAATTTTGGATGGCTATACTCTGTCCGCCAAGGTTCTCATCTCTGTCTACTGCTAATGAAACATTTGGTCATTTGAGAGTCCAGTGGGCCTTCCCTTGGTGACTCAAATGTAGTTTTTCCTCCAATGTGCAAGGCCTTGGATCTAAGCCTGGCTGACACATGCCTCTTTCATTTTTCCCATGCTCTTTATCTGTGCCTCCAGTTTCCTGAGGGTGATGAGCCGGTCCATGCCTCTCTTCATGACCTTGGCCTGGATTTACTCTGTGGCTGTGATCATCAAGGGCATTGTATATGAGAAGGAGGCACGGTTGAAGGAGACCATGCGCATCATGGGTTTGGACAATGGCATTCTCTGGTTTAGCTGGTTCATCAGCAGCCTCATCCCTCTGCTTGTGAGTGCTGGCCTGCTGGTCGTCATCTTGAAGGTAAGGTGGCCCCACTCCTTCCAGAAAAGCACAAATTTACCTGTACCACACTGTGTACTTAAGGTTTGATCCTTAGGAGTATTGGGTGGAGATTATTTCCAAGTTTGTAAAAGCAATAGTCCAAAGTTATACGATATTACAGGATCTGGAGGAAGAGGCTGAGGCAGACTTTGATGTAGGGATCACTATCTGGAGGGATGGAGCACATACTGGGTCATGCAGAGAGAGGAGGGAAACATGATTAAACAACCCAGTGGAGTGCTCTGGAGAGTATACAGCTTGTCCAAGAGTTTCCCACATTGAGCTGAGAAGTCCAAATTCTTATCCCCGGAGGCCTAATACCTTCTGTTCCATTTTGTCAGTCGTTGGATGGGGTCTCACCAGGGAAAGGGGTGTTTCAGGGCCCGATAGCTCTCCTAGCTATGACAACAGAGATGCTAACATCTGGATGTCTTTTACCTATAGCCAGGTAAGCCCTCCCTTAAAGTGGAGTCTGGGCAGTGAAGTTTTGTCTCATACACGAATCTACTCTTCGGCTTTCTTGCCTCAACAGTTATTTCATTTAAAGATGCCTCTTATAAAAGTTAGTGTTTTCTAGGAGAGAGACAGAGAACAAAGTCAAAGGATGTAGCATTCATCTTAACACTAGCTACTATATATTACTCTTGAGCCTTGTGGATGCCAAGTACTGCGTAGAGTATGCACTGTGGGCTGCCTCAGTATATCCTACCTATGGTAACCCATTGAGTGCTCAAGGCAGTCCAGAGCCTCACTAAAGCACCCCAGGATGACAGAACCAAGATGCATTTGCATGCAGTTCTGGAACAACCCTTTTACTCACACTCTGGTAACTGAGGGCAGTGACCTAAGCCTTGTGACAAGGGTGTGGGTCCTCCGGCCAGTGTGTGGGAGCTGATTAAGACAACTTCATATTCACAAGGCCTGTTTCACTGTCCGTGGTCCCTACGGGTGAACTCAGGACTCAGAATATTCACAAGTATTTAGATGAGTACGTGAGTGAAGACTTTGTAGCTACCAGGGAAAGGTTAAGGTTGTCTGGCCTTTTTCTACATTTTTGGAGAGAGGATGCATGGGCTGTTGTCTTATACAACTTTTTCTTAGAGGCAGTAGTTGTCCTTAGACAAGGAGAAGCCAGGTGAGAAACAGAGCAAAATTATTAACTGAGATCAAGTGGAAGGTCCTAGACTTTGCACTTACCATCATTCTGCTGTGATTTTTTTTCATGTGTAATCTCGAATAAGTTATTTCTCCTGGGTTTGGATTTCCGCATCAGATAATTGAACAGCATGGTTCCCCTACGATATCTCTGAAAGAGTTATGAGTAAAAACCAGCATTACGATCACATGAGCGAGTGACTGGGCTTGCTGAGGCTCCACATTCATCCAGACTCTTCCTCTCCAGCTAGGAAACCTGCTGCCCTACAGTGACCCCAGCGTGGTGTTTGTCTTCCTGTCTGTGTTTGCTGTGGTGACCATCCTACAGTGCTTCCTCATTAGCACGCTCTTCTCCCGGGCCAACCTGGCCGCAGCCTGTGGAGGCATCATCTACTTCACGCTGTACCTGCCCTACGTCCTGTGCGTAGCCTGGCAGGACTATGTGGGCTTCTCCATCAAGATCTTTGCTGTGAGTAATTCTGTGGAGGTTGTAGTCCTGACCCCTCACCACTGACCGCTAAACTCTGGGGTTGGACATTCACTCTGTACTCCTCTCTTACTAAATTGTTTCTCCTTTGCCCTTACAATGATCACTGGTTGGATTTGATTTTTGTCAGAGATCAGATTGTACCTTGAACTGGTTGGATATAAATAACGTTAGGGAATGCATCTAGTATAGGCAACAGATACCATGTCTGCTCTAGCTCTTTGGCCATAGTAAAGCTCACAGCAAAGTCATGGCCATGGATAGCTTGAGGCTACAAGTGGTTCATTCATGACCCTTGCTTGTCTTCCTTATACCCTTTTTGGTACTTGGACTTGGGTAATAATTTCTGAACTGAACAAGACAGAACATGACTTACCGTCCCACAGATACCTGCTCAGGACATTTTCCCCTCCTTTGTGCAGTGTAGGTGTGGTCTTTGAGCATGTGAGAATACCAGTGAGAGCCACTCACTAGCTGCCCCCTGGGTCACTGATAAGATATTAATAGGCTCTCAGCATACTGCAAGTACCTCCGGCTGAGTCTCATAGATGTCAAGCCTTAAAGTGGCTCCTCTGATCCTGAATATTCAATGACTGATCAGTGAAAAAGTTCTTTGATGAATTTCAGTATGAGGCTGAATGGGGGACAGGATTGTTGAGCCTTGGAATATCTTGGGAAGCATACAGTTCTAAAAGTCTCACCTGCTCTCATGCATGCATTTCTGAAATGTGTGTGCATAATGAGTGCTTGTAAATGAAATCATTTTATATGCTGCAAGAGAGTCTGCTTCCTCAAAGGGACTCTAGGAGAACACTTACATGCCTTATGATTGATGTAATTTGCAAATTCACATTTCTCAAGGTGGAATTTACATTAGAAGAGATAAATGAGAGTGACAAGGACAGAGACCCATTACTTTTGCCTCTTTCTCTCAGAGCCTTCTGTCTCCCGTGGCTTTTGGATTTGGCTGTGAATACTTTGCCCTTTTTGAGGAGCAAGGCATTGGGGTACAATGGGACAATCTCTTTGAGAGCCCGGTGGAGGAAGACGGCTTTAATCTCACCACCGCAGTGTGCATGATGCTGTTTGACACCTTCCTCTATGGAGTGATGACATGGTACATCGAAGCCGTCTTTCCAGGTACCCCAAGCTTCCAGACTGCTTTGGCTAACTAATTTAGGAAGATCCTTTCTGTCTCTAGATCTTTCTTTTCTTTGGGTTTCAATTGCTGAAGGATGAGGGGGCTCCTCGGGAAATGGCTTGGGCTTTAAACCTGTGAAAAACAAATAGTACAAGGAAAGTCACTTGTGCTGAAAGCACACCTCTTCCTACCACCACGTCACTCGTGCCTGAGCCCACTGTGCCAGGTACTGCGCAAAGCACTTTGCATCCTCTGATTTGGAAGATTGCCGTGGGGTGTTTGCCATGGTGAACAGCTTCCAAATGAGAGCTCTAACTGGGAATTTAAGTGACTTATCTGAGGTCACATGGCTGTTAAGTGTTGGTGCTTGGGGATGACCCCAGTTGGACCGCACTGGGTCAGAGCCTGGTAGATTCCTCTCAGTGCTGACTGGGTTCTGGATTCTATGTCCCCAGAGATGGAAGTCCTATGGGAGCTTCTGGTTCTTAATTACAGGTTATGAATAATATAATGTATTAGATCTCAGCACTTACCATGGTTTAGTCAAATTAGTATTCGGTAACAATTAATTTTGATGCTTTCCTTAGCCTTCTTTGCCAAGTGTAACAGTAACCCTCTTTGATACCTTTCCATACAAGATCAGATTTTAGGAGGTGAACTTAGGCTCTTGTTCACCCTCTTTCTTCCCTCTGAGGAAGCCAATAAGTAGAGGAAGCCTATATGCAATTTTTTTTTAACCTGAGCTTCCTCCATTGAATATACAGTCTGCATCATATAGATTGAGATTCAAATTCTAAGTCTATAATTACTGGGTAAGTGACCTTGGGTAGACTCTGTGTCCTTCACTTTGCTCATCTCTAAAGTGAGGATGGTGTTGCCATCTGGGGTTGTTGGGAAGCTGTGGAGATGTTTAGAGTACATGATCTACATAGCAGGTGTGAGCAAAAATTAGTGGTCCACCTCCATCTCCGTTCCGGTCTATTCTTTCCTCTAAAGGTCATGTCAAGGAGAAAGAGGGTGTGGCTAGAAAATGCCAGAAATACTGAGATGGCATTAGCTTGGATCATGCCTGTGCTTTGCTTTCAGGACAGTATGGGATTCCCAGGCCCTGGTATTTTCCTTGTACCAAGTCCTACTGGTTTGGTGAAGAAAGTGATGAGAAGAACCACCTTGGTTCCAGCCAGAAAGGAGTATCAGAAAGTAAGTACTGCTGACACGCACTCCCCTGTACTGATGCTACTGTCCCGACCAGGGAAGGGCATCCCTCTCACATTTAAAAATACTCTAAATCCACAGTAGAGGCGGAAAAATCCCATGCAATACCTCCTTTCCAAATATACCCATGCTGTTGCTGTCCTGTGCACTGACTTAGTGGGAATCCTGTAGGGCTCCTGAGGAACCCTTCCTTTGTCTCCACCACATCTAGGAAAATATAGTATATTCAGTATACCCTTATCTCCCCATTCTTGGACAGTTGTGCTAGTCTGTGAAGCCAGGAGGAATAAGTAGTTAGTCATGAGTGTGGACCTAGTCTTTCTGCCTGCCTCGCTGTCGTGGTCTCTGCCAGGGATTCTGTAGGTGGCTGCTGGGTGGCTGCTTTAGGCTCAGCTTTATAACTTCTCACCCTTCCTTACCCAGGGCCCTAATGCTCTCCTAGTTCCTGACTCCAGGTAAAGCTGCCTCAGTTCTTTCCAGGTTTTGTGTTTGTGTCTTTGTGCTCAGTGTGGCTTCCTTCCACACTGTCAGTAGACCCGCTTCCTTCCTGTGCTGTCAGGAGACCCTCTTCCTTCCACACTGTCAGTAGACCCGCTTCCTTCCACACTGTCAGTAGACCCGCTTCCTTCCACACTGTCAGTAGACCCGCTTCCTTCCTGTGCTGTCAGTAGACCCGCTTCCTCCACACTGTCAGTAGACCCGCTTCCTCCACACTGTCAGTAGACCCGCTTCCTTCCACACTGTCAGTAGACCCACTTCCTTCCACACTGTCAGTAGACCCACTTCCTTCCACACTGTCAGTAGACCCGCTTCCTTCCTGTGCTGTCAGTAGACCCGCTTCCTTCCTGTGCTGTCAGTAGGCCTCTCTTCCTTGCCCTTCTTTGGCTCTCCGGTGGTTAAAGTATGGTGTCCTTAGTGTGACGCCCACATGCACTGTCCTGCGACTTTCCCACTCTTCTCTTCTCCCTCAGTACCTCTCACTGTGTGGGCTGGACTATGTTATGTCTGTCCACACATCCAGACCTTTGTCTACAGTGTTTCCTCCTCCAGTACTGCCTTTTCTCCCACTTGCCTGCCTTCCAGACTCTTCCTTTCTTGCTCTTCAGCCTCTGGCTCAGCATCTGCTTCCCAGAGCTACCTGTGTTGATTCTCAGCAGTCAGTTGCTCCCTCCCCTGAACAACCACCCAATCACACAAAGGACTCTGCTTGGTTTGGAGTAACAGATTCACAAGGAGCTGCCTGACAAGTGTATGAGGAGGCTCCTTTGTACTTACTCTTCATGGATTCCCCCAACCTAGTAACACCATGCATAACTAAAGTGTAGTTTCCAAACCTAAAACTGAAGTATAGTTTAAAACTGGCATTGGTATAGTTCACAGACCATTAGGTTCCTCATTCCACACTCATTTTGTTAGATCTGGGAAATTTTATCATGTAATCATGTATTTATCATGTATCATCTCGTCACTCATCTGTTCGTAATTCTTACAATTTTGTTATTTCCTGAATATTTTAGAAATGGAACTGGATAATAGGCAATATTTTTTTGATAGTAGATCTTTTCCTCAGTGTAATTCTTTTGAGAGCCATTCAAATTGTGATGTATTTTTATAGTTTATTGCTTTTTCTTGCTGAGTAGTATTCTCTAGTAGGAGCATCCATGACACCTTTAGATATGTTTTTTAAAATGACAGTTGGCATCTTGTATTGTAATTGTTTGTGCAGCACTTTTTCATGAACAGACCAATGTCCCCTTATAAGCTCATCCCTGATATCAGCACACATGCTCCAAAGGGCTTAAATTACTGTATCCTCTGCTTGTCTGCAACATTAAAGGTTGGTCATGGAAAGAGGCTAGCTCTGAAGATCTAAGCACATGACTTTAGTGTTTGTACACTCTGCTGGTCAGGTCAGTATTTCCTGTGGGTTCACCTCTGTCTCTTTTCTTTTGTCACAGTCTGCATGGAAGAGGAACCCACTCACCTGAGGCTGGGTGTGTCCATTCAGAACCTGGTGAAGGTTTACCGAGACGGCATGAAGGTGGCTGTGGATGGCTTGGCGCTAAATTTTTACGAGGGCCAGATCACCTCCTTCCTGGGTCACAATGGAGCAGGGAAAACCACCACCATGTAAGAAGAGGGCGTGGCTCCCACAAGATCTGCCACGGGAAACCCCTGCTTAGAAATGCAGACCTAAGGAAATTGACTTGGTCACTGGGCTAAGAGTGGAGCATGATGGGAGGAAATGTCTCACTTAATCATGAGCATGCTTTCTGAGGTCTAGATTTTTCTAGGTGTTTTTCTTGTAGCCTAAACCAGGCAGGGACCTTTTGATGACCTTTCCCATGGATTGCTCAGAATTCCTTGGCTTTCTTGGAGTCTGAGGTGGTCTGTTTCTGAGTGGGCTGGTTTAGAGCTGTGAAGCAAGAGACTGGAAGGAAATAAAGATCAAACAGGCTAGAGAAAGAAGGATACTTCCAGGAAGTCTGTCTCTAAGCAGATGAGAGAAGGCCTGGATAGTTCTCTCCTTCTCCCTTCTTTGGAACCTGTGAGGACCAAGAAAGTGCTAGAGAATACCAGTTAATTATAGTTTATAGTGTGCCCGCTACCCCCACCCCCATTCCAGAGTTTGATCTTTGGGGGGTGACCAATTTTCATTGTTATTCAACATAAAACCGGTACTTTATGATCATAACAAAGACACTCAGAAATTCTACCATGAAACACAAACATTTCTATCTTTTAATAATATGTTCTTGTTTGTTCATTTTTCATGTACAAGATATTAAGCATACAAAATATGTTCTAAAGAGACATCCTGTTATAAATTAGGAGTATAGTTTTTCAGATGCTCTTACCAAAACTTCCATTTCTAAGATACAGGCTTGTGCTCAGCTATTCACTAAAGCAAATGGCCTTTTCAGTCTCTGGGCATCTATTAGATTCCAGTGGGAAGGAATAGAGTGTCCAGTGGTAGGATCTGCTCTCCCTGCCCTGTCTCTGCAGCACTGAGAGGTGATGCTGGGTCTACCTGATTCTTGAATTTGTTACTCTTCTCCTCAGGTCAATACTTACTGGGTTGTTCCCCCCAACTTCCGGCACTGCCTACATCCTGGGGAAGGACATTCGCTCTGAGATGAGTTCCATCCGGCAGAACCTGGGAGTCTGTCCCCAGCATAATGTGTTGTTTGACATGTGAGTAACAGAAGCACACAGAGAGGAGCCAATGCCCTCCCCCCGACCCCTGTTTGTGACCTGGGAGTCATGGTGTTCTGAGTATAGTGGTACTAAAGAATTCCCCTTCTTTGGGTGCGGGGTGGTGGGTCTTATCTCTTATGGGCCATGGTGACCAAGTTGCTTTTTGATTTCAGGGTAAAAAGGAGGTGAAGTTGTCTTAGTGTTCTCTTATCTAAATTCAGTAGCTTGGGCTTCTGGGCCTCCCTTTCCTTAGACTTAGGGCTTGAGACCCATTGAGGTTCATTGACTCTGAGTGAATACTGAGCCAACTTGGTGAATAGAACAGTGAAGTGAGAACTATCAGAAAACCTGGAATTTAAAGTTTTAACTGTCTGAAGCCTTGTGACCAGGTCTGCAGGAAACAGGATACACACGATCCATTATATTTCAGCTTTCATATCCTAAGAAGCTCCTATCGCGGCTCATTATTTGTGTACCCTGAATTCTTCCTTCTGGTTACCTTTTTTAGAAACTGATTATTTTTCAAAGGCAAGAATGATGTGGAAGAGAAGAAAAATGAGCCCAGGTACATCCATCCGGCAGAGCCCAGAGCTGACCTGCCTCTCTCTCTCCCCCAGGCTGACAGTTGAAGAGCACATTTGGTTCTATGCCCGCCTGAAGGGGCTCTCAGAGAAGCATGTGAAAGCAGAGATGGAGCAGATGGCCCTGGATGTTGGCTTACCCCCCAGCAAACTGAAAAGCAAAACAAGCCAGCTCTCGGGTGAGTCCGAGGACCGGCCTTCTCCATCTTCCGTTCCTTCCTCCTCCAGAAAAACACCCCAGAGTCCGAGACTGGGTGGTTGGTCACAGAAGCCTGTCCCCCTCTGCCTCCAAGGGATACCTCCAGTCATCTCCCACCACTTCCACCACTCACCATTTGAGGTTGTTCATTGCTCTGTCCTGTAGGTGGGATGCAGAGAAAGCTGTCTGTGGCCTTGGCTTTTGTGGGTGGATCCAAGGTCGTCATTCTGGATGAGCCCACAGCAGGTGTCGACCCTTACTCTCGCAGGGGAATATGGGAGCTCCTGCTGAAATATCGACAAGGTACATGTTGTTACTTATTTCGAGTCATGAACTGGGGTAGAAGATAGCTCTTGAGAATTGTGGCTGTATTTTTGTTAGGGTAACAGAGTTGCTGCTCAAGAAAAGTGTGGAGCCTTCATACTCAGTGCCTCTCCTGTGTGAGGGAGGAGGCCTGGTTTGCAAGATACTTAAAGCTTATGCTTCATTATTTAAAAAAGCAGAAAGGGCATAGTTATGTGGCACCGTAGTCTCAGATTATGAACATAGAGGCTGGGTTCTTGTTCATTTTGGCCCTGACTGTTGGGAATGTCTGTAAACCTCTTAGCCCACTCACTGGAGCAGGTTACCAGATAAATACTACCCTCCTTTCTGTAACAATGCAACAGCTGTCCCCCAAGATTTGCCATCCTGGGGTCATGTCTATGGAGGTTAAAGACTTCCCCTGGTCTTTCTCATATGTGACATCTCTGTTGTCCCTGCCACTCTGGTCAATGAGAATTGATAGGTCCCACTTGTCACATCTCCTTGTGTTTGTGCCTGGCAGGCCGCACCATTATTCTGTCTACACACCACATGGATGAAGCAGACATCCTGGGGGACCGAATCGCCATCATTTCCCATGGGAAGCTGTGCTGTGTGGGCTCCTCCCTGTTTCTGAAAAACCAGCTGGGAACCGGTTACTACCTGACCTTGGTCAAGAAAGATGTGGAATCGTCCCTCAGTTCCTGCAGAAACAGCAGCAGCACCGTGTCATGTCTGAAGAAGGTGAGCAGCAATCTTGGGGCTGGGCTGGTTGTGGGGAGTAGGCAGCCAGGGCTTGTTGGCTTAGATGGCTTGTACACCCATGCCCCGGGTTGTGAAGATGGGGCGACATTCCCCTTGCTTTTGTAGTACACCACAGCTCCTGTGTGGAAGGCCCAAGAGACCTCTGTTCCAACATGCTAGTTCCGTTGCAGCCCATTTTATTTTCCTTCTAAAGGACCCTGAGTGATGGAGAAAGTCCTTTGAGGGCTTTATTCTATCCAAGAAAGAGACTTGGCAAGAGGTAAGAAGAGCCTTAGCCACAAAATGCCCCGCCACTCCTGCTTACTGCCTTTAAATCTCATTGGCCTTAACTTTGAAACTATGAAACATCCAATATTTATTATATATGGCTTTACCCCGTGTACTACCTGTAGGTTTAAAAGAAAGTAATGGTGATAGACCATTTTCGTTCTGTTTATAATTTTTTTTTTTTTTTTTTTGGTTTTTCAAGACAGGGTTTCTCTGTGTAGCTTTGCGCCTTTCCTGGAGCTCACTTGGTAGCCCAGGCTGGCCTCGAACTCACAGAGATCTGCCTGCCTCTGCCTCCCGAGTGCTGGGATTAAAGGCGTGCGCCACCAACGCCCGGCTGTTTATAATATTTTTTACATTTTTCATCTCAAAGTATAATACGACCCAGGGAAGACAGTTTTTAATCTCAGATGAAGGAAGTGAGGATTGCAGGAATTTGTAGTGTATTCAAGGTCTCCCATCAAGTACATCACCACTGGGACTAGAACCCTGGATCTCTGTTTGCTTCTCCTTTACATGTCTGACATTTATTTGTGTGGTCAAACCATACCACCTACCTGCCCCCTGCCCCCAGCTTTGAACTCCTGTCTACTTATTTTCCTTCTAACTGGAGCCTCCTTATTCAAGTGTGGTCTGAGGACTGGCAACATCAGGCCCAATTGGGAATTGGTTAGAAACGTGGTGACTTGGGCCCAGTTCAGACCCACTGAATCCATATCTGCATGTTAATAAGGTGCCGGAGTAACTAAGTGCATATTACCATCTGGGAAGCATTAAACTAGAAAAGCAGTCAGGTAAATCCTATGCTGGGACTTGTTGGCAAATGTCCCGTGGCAGCATTGATCTGAGGCCACGGTTCTGTTGACAGTCACTCACTTTGCTGACCTCTCTCACCGCAGTCAGTGAGGCCATTCACATAGAACACACACACACACACACACACACACACACACACACACACACACACA
>CABHPH010122842.1:0-27194 GCA_902168325.1 Peromyscus nudipes | reverse complement strand
TTTGGGTTCTGGTCAGGCTTTTGGTTTGGCTAGGAAGCATGCATGTGGTATGAAACCAGATGTGAGCAGAAGTCTTGCCACTTCAGCTCTTCTGCTGGCAAATAAAAACAAGGAGGCATTTTTTCTCTTTTCTTCCTCCCAGTGGCATTAAGGCATGTTTTGTTGCCTAGTCACTGGCTTGGTGGGGCTCAAGAATTAGGTTCATTGCTTATATTTTGCTAGTTCAAACCAGAGCAGACATAGTGGGATTCTGGACCTGGCATGAATCACAGGGTCTTGAGGTAAGGATGGCTTCCTCCTTGTCACACTGCAGTAATCTTAGTGGCTCCCTGGTCACAACAAGGACCTTAGCTTCTGGACTTGATGGCTTCCTGCTTTTAAAATCATCAGCCTTGTCTTTTGTGTTCCTAAAGATTGATCCTGAGAGCCATTCTGGAATAATCCCCTGCATGAGCTGCCTCAACTTTGCTGACTGCAAATGACACAAACAATACACCTTGCTTAAAAGAGTTACCAGCTCTTCACAAGTGAACCCCAACTGACAAATTTGTAGAGACCTCTACTTTATATACAAAAGAGGGCTAGTGAAATGATCAAATCTTTCAGCCAGTCTCTCCAAAGAACTGGAGGAGCGAGCATACAGTCATGTGAGTGAACTTTAGAAAAGTCGTTTTTTAAAACGGGAAGCCCTCCTTCTGCCTTTCGTATGCTGCTGGCCCCATTATTCCCACTTCCAAAACCCAGCTTGTCTTGCTTGGACTCTGGGACTGTTTTGAACAGAAGAAAAAGTCCAAGTTATTTTCAAGCTAACAAGTTGGCTGAAAAGATACTGGCTGAATGAATACTCATTTTTCTTTTCCGGCGATGCATCTGATTTCCTGGCTTCTGCCTCAATGTCTCTTAATCAGTTACATTTTTAAAAATATAATTAAGTATATTTTGATATAACTGAGTGATTAAATTAAGCAAATTCCAGGTTTTTGTAAAATTACACAGTTTGGATTTCTAAACATTGGGTGTTCAATATTCTGAGTAACCACTACAAAGGTAAACATCTCAAATAAAATAAGAAATGTGCACATTGGGAAACTGCTGAAGATGAAGAAGATTATATCCACTGAATTCATACCTAACAGTTTAGACTTCCCAGAGAGGAGTCTAAAAATTTATTTTTAATGTATATATAATAAAGCATTATAAGATCAAAGGGGTTGTAATTAATAGTGAACTTGTAATTCTTTACCTTTGAGATGTGGGAGAGAACAAAAATTTGAACTGAAATACATTATTTCTTCAGTAATTTTCAAGCTTGGGTTGGGGCTAAAATGTCCCAGCAAGTCACACACACCCCATGAAGCTGAGAGTTTGCTCATTTGATTTCTGCCATCAGATATTGATTTCTGCCATCAGATATTGATTCTATAAACTCACAGACTTTGAGTTCCACATGTGAAACTGTTGTAATGAAGTTAAAAACATCAAAAGAGATAAATATGCAGAATGCTAAATAGGAGCAAAGTACAATGAAATACCTGGATGTTTTGTACATCAGGAAGAATTTAATTTAAAAAGATACTTAATATCAGCATCATGTACAGCCCATGTTTCATTACCCTCACAGAACGTTGTGGTTTCTTTGATGTTTATGTATGTATGTCTATACCTATAATTTTGTGACCAGCTTTCACCCCCTGATATTGTTGCACATTAATTCTTTCCCATTTTAAAGATGTGACATGTACAACATAGACAACATCTTATTGTGGAGCATTTGAATATTTGCAACTATCACTGTTTAATTAATTTATTATTTTTCCATGTGCATGTGTGTGTGTGTGTGTGTGTGTGTAGGCCCTAGGTTTATCAGGCATCATGGTCTATTGCTTCTCCACCTTACTAATTGAGGCAGGCTCTGTCACTCAAACCCTGATCTCGATGATCTGGCCAATCTCTGGCCTGATTTGTCTGGGGATCCATTCTGCCTTTTGGAGCTGGTTACAGGCAGCTGCCATGCCTGTCTGGCATATGCTGGGTGCCGAGATCTGAATTCCAATCGTTTTACTTGTGTGGAAAGTGTTCCCCAACTTTTGCTTCTGATTAAAGTGTTGCTGTGGCTAACTCACAGCAGGTGCTTTTGGCATGTTATCTTAATTTCCCAGAATAGATCTCAGAAAGGAGATTATGGGCTTGAAAGTTAGGAAGAAAATTAAGCCTTCTAATATAAAAATGCCACATTAGTTTTCAAAGAGTTTGTACTATTTTTGTTTCCAACAGAAATGCATAAATATAGGAAAATCTCCATGTTGTTACAGCTCTCGGCAGACCATGGAGTTGGAGACAGAAGGTTTATATTTAAATCTTACTTTTGGTACATGTAAGCTGCATGTGGGGCAGTGTCCTTAGCCAGTGAGTGCCTGTAAGCCTCCTTACAGGGACCTCTGCTGCACTTCCCTTGGCTTCCTCTCCGTGTGAGGCATTGGGGTTCCTGCTGTTAAAGACTTTGGAGCATTTGCTATTTGTAATACATGCTATGTTTTTGGTCCTTAATGTTTATTTTGATCTTTTATATTTTCTCATGTTAAAATATTAGTTTTTATTAAAATGTAACTGACACACAGCTTTATTAGTGTACAGCAGGAAATACTGATTTTTGTACTTGTTCAGTGTATGAGATTTCTATCCATGTCTTTTGCTGCAAATATCCTACCCTCTCTGCAGCTACCTGAGTTCACAAACACAAATTCTTTTGTCCTTCACATGTACCATCTTCTCTCTGTTTTGAAAACATAATTTTCTTGCACATTCGCTCTGCATTCTGAGGTTATTTCTTAGGTTTTTACTTTGAAGTCTCAATTGAAATATTTAGCAGTATTGGGGCTGGAGAGTTGGCCCAGAGGTTAAGAGCACTGGCTGCCTTCCAGAGGACCCAGCTTCAATTTCCAGCACCTACATGGCAGCTTGTAACCATTTTTAATTCCAGTTCTAGGGAATCTAATGCCCTCTTTCAGCTTTCCTGTGCACCAGTCACACATGTGGCACACAGACATACATTCAGGCTACACACCCATACACATAAAATAGTAAAATAAAATAAAATAAAAATATTTAGCAGTATTAACTTTGCATCTCATTGTTCTTATTGAATATTTCATTTTGGTAATTTGGGTCCAGATTTTGATTGTGTTTTCTTCATATTCTGAGATGTGTTTTAAGAATAGAAAAGATTGTTCTCACTCATTTCCTGAAAACGTAGAATCATGTGCTTAAAGTTTTTCTTCTGGGTAAGAGATTATCATCTATCTAACATCTTTCTATCTTCTGTCATCTAACTATGTATCTGTCCCCTTTCGATCTAACCCATCTTATCTGTCATCCATCATCTATCTTTCTATCTGTTATCTAACTATCTATTAACCTTCTATCTATCTAACCATCTTCTCTGTCATCTGTCATCTATCTGTCTGTCTTCTTCTATCTTTCTAACTACTATATATCTATTAACCTATCTGTCACCTATCAACTAATGTCTCATTTCATGTCAATCATACATTTATCATCTATATATTCATCAGTCTGTCATTTGTATATAATGTCTGTCATCTGTTTATTTAATATATATTGTCCATTATCTATCTCTATCATCTATTAAAAGGAACTTCTTGGGCCAAACAATAAGCTCTGAAAACATACAAAAGTAACATTAAACAGACAGACAGAGCAGGTTATAGTTATGGACATATATGCATATGCATATACATATACATATGCATGCAATGACAATTAGTGAAGAAAATTGAAGGAGAGTAGGGAAGGGTATGTAGAAGAGTTTAAGGGGAGGAAAGGGAAGGTAGAAATGTTGTAATTATATTATAATCTCAAAAATAAAATAAACCAATTTATGTAAAATAAATATTTTTCAAATTAGAAAAAGACCAGTTTATTTTTTTTATTTTTAGATTTTGTCACCCTGTATAATTACCCTTGTATCTTACCCAACTGATTTGAAGTGTTTATAGAGGATGTGCAGGCTTGTTTGAGTGAGGACACTGCATCTCTGAACTACACCTTTCAGATGGTTGGCCTGCACTGTGCAAGCCAATGCCAGATGCTGGTGCCAGCGCAAACCCACTCCTACCGTCCCTGCACAAAGAAATCTCCTCAGGCCTGAGCTGAGATGCAGAGCTCAGTGTGCCTGGCTGCAGTTTGTTTCAGTGAAGCAAAGATAAAGGAGAAGGAGGCCAGAGGCTATTACATTGCTTGCTTGAACCTAGAAAATAGGATTTTGAGACTGGGTCATTGCACAAAGATGAAAGGAAAGGAAAGCATAGAAAGCTCTGTAATAACTTTACTTCGTGCCACTTGCTGAGATGACAATGAGGTTGTCTTTCTCTTCATGACTCCATCCTTAAAGAGAATTAGGAAAAGCTGGTTTATATAATTCCAGAGGATCCACTGGAGTTGCTAAACACAACGGTCATAATTCACGCACGTAAACCGAGATTTAGAAGGCAGGCATTTACTCCACTGCTGATCTATTGATTCTTCACCTCCACCGGCATTTAAAAACACTCTAACCTTTTCTTGACCAATGCTGGATTGCCTCCAACATGTCTTTGGCTTATGAGACAGTCAACGTCAGCATGTCCTCTGTCTAGGGCTGCAGAGTCCTGAACCAGCAGGACATGGTTCCCACAGAAGATGCATTTGTTTTACTTGGCGAAGGCCAGCTTGCCTCAAATTATCTGTCTCCAGCTTCCTACTCTCCTGATTTTAGCATTAAGCACATTATTAAACTGGCTTTTTTCACAGTTGACGCTCTAAGATGGGCTGGCAGGCAGTATGATTACATTACATGCGTATAAGTTGCTCTGCACCCACAGGTAATTTTATCATAAAGGACACAATTTAATGAATCAAATAAGATAAATAAACAATGGTTAGTTAAGGTTTGAATATTTATGAGGCGGTGGAACAATGATTAGTAGATATTAAGTGAGGAAGGCGGAAATGTGACAGGAATATCAATGGCGTCAATTACTGAATCAGTTTGTGTGGTGGTAATGTGTTCCCCAAAATATTGTGCACCCTAATAAACTTATCTGGGGTCAGAGACAGAACAGCCACTAGATACAGAGGCCAGAAAATGGTGGCACTCACACCTTTAATCCTAGCATTCCAGAGGCAGAAATCCCTCTGGATCTCTGTGTGTTCAAGGCCACATTGGAAACAGCCAGACATGGTGACACATACCTTTAATCCCAGAAAGTGAGCCTGTAATCCCAGGGAGTGATGGCAGAAGGCAAAAAGGTATATAAGGTGTGAAGACCAGAAACTAGAAGTTTTTGGCTGGTTAGGCTTTTAGGCTTTTGAGCAGCAGTTCAGCTGAGACCCATTCGGATGAGTCTGAGGAAACAGGATCAGCGGAGGAACTGGCGAGGTGAGGAAGCTGTGGATTGTTCTGCTTCTCTGATCTTCCAGCATTCACCCCAATAACTGACCTCAGGTTTGATTTTATTAATAAGACCTTCTAAGATTCCTGCTACAAGTTTATAGTTATTTTTCTGAGACGCTGTTTTTACTATCTGAAAAACAGCGAAAGAAGATTGACTGCACAGAGAGTTGAATTCGTTCTTGATCTGTGTATTTTACTACAGACATTAGTTTTCTTTCACTCTCTACCATCTTAACTGAATTTTATTTAGAACATCCTTTTTCTCTTATTTTTATTACATTTATTTACTTTGGTTGTGCCTGTGTGTGCAATCATGTGCTGTGGCCTGCGTGGGGTAGTCAGAGGACACCGTGAGGGAGTCCATTCTCCCCTTCCACCATGTGGATCCTGGGGAGCAAACTCCAGCATCAGGTCTGACAGCAGATGCCTTTACATATTGGACCATCTCTCTGGCACTCTTGACTAATTTTTTTAAAAGAACACAATGAATAGAGAAAATTCTGGAAGTATTTAATTATCATTACTGCTGTGCTTAAATATGCTTTATGAGATGACCCACATACCCAAGGGTCTTTTAATATATTTTAATAAAATGAAGGAAGAAAAGTTTTGACATGAATGGTAACGTTTTAGCTAGAAAAATTCTCAACTTGAAAGAATTATACTATATGAAGTACCTATTATATGATATTCAGAATGCAGTCTTTGACCTGTATTTATCAATAAAAGATCAAAAGTGAGAATTAGCAATACTAAGATTTATGAGAAAGATTATTTTATACCAAATAAACTAGAAAGAGGGAATATTAATGGCAGGTGTGGGTTTAATGAGTTAGAAAACAAACATAAAGAAAATGAATAATCAAAGCTAACTCTTTGCAAAGTTCTGGAATTTTCAAAATGTTCCAGATTGATTTAATCAAAGTGGGCAGGAGGAAGGAGGGAGGGAGGAAGCAGGGAGGTGCGGGTTGTTGGTGACATTGTAGATCTGAGGGATATTACAGAGATGCCCAAATGAGTAGCGTGGCCATACAAACTCTAATCCAGAAGGGAATTAAAAAATCTCCACAAACATGCTAGAGTAGTCAAAGCCATATAGAATTTTCCTTTGAGAAGCTGGAACTGCAACAGGTCTGGTCTGTGCATTTGGCTCTTTTGTTTGAGGGATCTCATTACTCTAGTCCCACTGAGGAAGGTGAGGAAGATTTGGGCTGCCTTACCAGCTGGAGGCATGCAAGGGAGGGGTGATGTAGAAAAAGCAGCTGGGAACAGAAGGGACATGCAGGAAGTGAAGGAAACGTAAGGATGGTCAGACCCTCAAGTGTGCTGTAAGCTCTGCTGACATTTTCGGGTAGCGTATAAACCACACTTACACAGAGAGGAACACAGGGGCCCCGGGAAAAGAGGACGGACGGCAGAGGCCAGCTCAGGTGTGACAAAGGTGCATCAGGTTTGTGTCTTGTGCTTCCTGCTTTTGGACTTCATAAAACTGACAGTCCTCTGCTCAGGTAAAGGAACAATCATAGGGAAAGGGAGCCCACGGAGTGGACGAGAACCTTTGCTAGCCATACCTCTGACTTAGTAAGAGTCAAAGAAACAAATGATCCATTCAAAAATGGGCCTCGGACCTGAACAGACAGTTCTTGGAGGAGGAGGAGGAGGAGGAGGAGGAGGAGGAGGAGGAGGAGGAGGAGGAGGAGGAGAAATAATGGCTAAGAAATATCTCAGAAGAAAATGTTCATCGCCCCTAGTAAATCAAAACAACTTTGATTTTTATCTCAGCCAGTTTAGAATGTCAAAGATAAACAAAACAACCTACAAGGAATGTTGGGAAGATTTGTTGTAAGGTGAAGGAAACCCTCACTCACTATTGGGATTGTAAACTGGCACAGCCACTCTGGAAATCAATGTGGAGAATTCTCAAGAAGCTAAAAATAAATTGACCATATGAGACAGTTATACGACTCCTTGGCATATACCCAAAAGAATCTACATCCTACTCTCCAGATCCTTGCTCAGCCATATTCACAATGGCTAGGAAATGGTAACAACCTAAATGTCTTTTACCTGACAAGGGGATAAGGAAAGCATGGTACATGTGCCCTATAAAACGTGAGTCCACTCTTCAACTCCGAGGTCCCCAGGAAGCAGAAAGCTACATTCTAAACATGTTTGTATTTCAAGGTTGGTTTTCTGCATAATTTTAAAAGATTTATTTATTTATCTGTGTGTATATGTGCACATATGTGAGCAGGTGCATGAATGGAAGTCAGAGAGGGTGCTGGGTATCCTCAGCTGTCTCTCTCCACGTATTCCTTTGAGACATGGTCTCCTCTTCAGTCTTGGTCTCAGGTTGTATTGGCTAGGCTAGAAGCCGGCAAGCTCCAGCAATCTTCCTGTTTCTGCCCACCTTGAACCAGGGAGACTACAGACATGTAAGAGATGCCTGACTGGCTTGTTACATGAGTGCTGGGATCTGAATTCTAACGATTGCACAAGTGCATTTAAGCGCTGAAGCCATCTCTCCACCTCCCCTTTTACTTGATGAGACAACGATGTAACTGCTGAGATTTGCTTTGAAATAACAGGATTAAGTGGTGTTATCCATAAAATGGATTATTCCCCAGGTGGCAACTGTTTATGGTGAATGTCTAGGGCATAGGAATGAAAGATACTAACTGTATCATACATGTTTGAGAATTTAAAGTCTTTTCATAATACAAAGTTAAATCTTAACTTAAAACAAGGATAACATTTTTATTTAGCATCAAAATAAAATAGTGATAGTTCTGGGGGTGTAGCTCAGTTGATGAGGTGCTTGCCTAGAATCCCTAGTTGGGATTCTAACTGGGTTTGATAGCATAAGCCTGATCCCTAACTCAGGGGTGGAGCCAAGCGGATCAGAAGTTTGAGGTCATTCTTGGCTACATAGCAAGTTCAAGGCTAGCTTGGTTACATAAGACCCTGTCTCAAAAACAAACACATTGTGGTAAATCTAAGAAGAGATTTGCAAAATCTTTTGGTACTTTTTGGACAAGTATACCAGGCAAATAATTGAATAGTCTTGTGAATCACTGGGTAAAGAATTTCCTCCATGTAGCCCTTTACATAGCACAGGTGAAATAAAACCCACAGAAGTCTGAGATTCACTGTTGGTTGCTTTTTAAAAGAATTCTTTGTAATTGTCTTTCAATAGAACCAGGAAGGGTCGGGTTAAGCACCTGAAATATTTTTTTTGTGTGTGTACTGATTTTTGAAAAAACAAACAACAAATAAACAAACAGATTTGTTTGCTGCACAATCTATGGAAGTACCCAAAGAAGGAAACCTAACAATAATGACGTGGCAACCATTTTGTTTATATCAGAAGACACAGAATTTAAGAAAAGAAAGAGAATTGGCATCTTCTCACAGGCTAGTTTTTTGCATTCTTATTTTTACATAGCTGTAATAAAAAGCACAGAGAATCTGCAAAACAAAGGCCACCCACACACCATATGGAAATGCAAACGGTCTTTGTCTCAGCGGTTTGCAACTCCCTTTGTCTCAGTTTCTTCTTCCCTTTAGCTTTTATCTGCAATGCCATTTTGACTCCCTCTCCTGATAGACAAATTGAGTGCAATCTGCCTACCGTGGGTTATTGTCAGACGGCACCAAGGCCCATTTGTTTTCATCTTCTGCTCTGATGATTAGCATCCAGATCATAAAATAAACAACAACAATCAAGTTGCTTCTCCCCTTAAGAAATCTCCACTACAACTTATTCTATAAAGCACAGCGCAATTGGTATCTTTTCAGGCAATCAATAAGCTGAAATGGCTTTAGTGACAAGTCTGAAATGAACTCCTAAGTGGCAGATTCCCTGGTAGCTTAAAAGTGAACACACATAAGTGCTGCACAAAGCCCAAGAAGAGGGTCGCTAGGACTACGATTTAGAGACCAGTGTTACATGGGACGAATTGTCTCATCTTCTGCCTTCCTCTCTATAAGCATCAAGTTCAGAACGGAAACCAAGACACTCAGCATCCGTCTCCCTACCAAGAACTTGCATTATTGCTTACTTACTATTAAAATGACTCCATCTATAAAAAAAAAGCAGAGTTAAAATTCTCTTACAATTGGGAGGAGTAAAAATAGATGTCATAAGCTTGGCAATCATGGGAGACATTGTTCCCTAGGCAAAATGCATAACATTTTTTTTAACAAGAATTATATCTACTGGAAATAATTCTCCTTCCTATTTCAGCCAGCAAATGAACCTTTTTTATTTAAGAAAATGGAGGCTATTTTAGGGACAGAAGTCTACACTCCTACAAACAGAAATACAAACTTGTCGAGGGTGCTGGCCTGGGTTTGTCCTCACTCTTTCTCGAGGGTCAGGGTGCTATAGAATCCTAGGATAATTATGGACATATTGCTGCTCTGTTTTTGAACTTGCCCAGCATTAGACTGGGCTCTTTGGGGTGCGGATTGCTGGGGCCTGGCCCACGACCTGCTCTGAGTGAAAGGACGGAAGGAGGGAGCAGCTCAGATCGCATTTCCACCATTCCTGCCAACCTTCTTCCTGATCTAGGGAAACCAAAGAAAAACGATGCAGCTTGGCCTCATGGCTTACTCTGTTTTCCTGCCAGGATGACATCTGCTTTGAATTTGCAGGCTCATAAAAGTTCTATATGCTCTCGCAAGCTTGGAGGATGCTTCTCGAGGATTCGGGGATTACCATTCACTGGACACTCCAGTGCTGGTGAGCTCATAAATTCAAGACAGAACCTAATGATCTACTTGCATGGGCCAGAGACAGAGATGGTATTCCAGTTGAGAGGGTCATGGTTATTCATGAATTGCAGTTGTACAATAGAGATACAGCCTATTTCTAACTTTCAATCAAACTACATCTCACAGGCTAAAAATCTCAACATATTCTTATGACCTTGCTTTCTACGTTTCGTCTTCATAGCCATAAAATTTCAAGTAACTTGTAAAGAACAAAAATTTTCAAATGAGATATTCTATGAGACCATCTACCCAATTATTGAAGCTTTCTACAATACTGGTGTCTTAGTTAGGGTTTCTATTGCTGTGAAGAGACACCATGACCATGGCAGCTCTTATAAAGGAAAGGCATGTAAGTGGGGTGGCTTACATTTTCAGAGGTTTGGTCCTTGTCATCATAGTGTGACATGAAAGTGTGCAGGCAAACATGATGCTAGAGAAATAGCGAGAGTCGAGTCCTGTACCTTGACTGGCAGACAACAGGAAGTGATCTGAGACACTGAGCATGGCTTGAGAACATAGGAGACCTTAAGGCCCATCCCCACAGTGACATACTTCCTCTAACAAGGCCGTACCTACTCCAGCAAAACCACACCTCGTAATAATGCCACTCCCCATGAGCTTATGGGGGCCAATTATATTCAAACTCCCACAGCTGGACAGATGGGTGCGTGCGCTTGGATTTCAGAGGGTGTGATTTTTGTTGACTGTGAAGTGCAGAGGGCAATCTTAGAAAGCTCATTGAAAGTCAGTGGATTTCTTCTCTAGCCTATTCATGACTATTAGAAACACTTATGAATGGATCACAAAGACATAGGAAGGGATGATACTACTACAGTGACCTCAAATTGCTTGACTTTGTCCTCTCTTCCTTCTTTCCTTCCCTCCTTCCCTTCCTTCCTCCCTTCCTTCCTTCCTCCTTCCCTCCCTCCTTTCCTCCCTCCCTCCCTCCCTTCCTTCCTTCCTTCCTCCCTCCTTTCCTCCCTTCTTTCCCTCCCTCCCTCCCTTCTTTCCCTCCCTCCCTTCTTTCCTTCCTTTCTCCTCTCCCTCCTTCCTTCTTTCCTTCTTTCCTTCCTCCTTCTTTCTCCTCCTCCTATTTCTTTGTCTTAAATAAGGTTTCAGTATGTAGCGCTGCCTGTAGCTAACCTGGTACTCATTATGTAGACCAGGCTCCCCTCAAGAGTGATAACTTAATAACAAAAAACAGAGACTTTGATTGTGATCAAGTAGTCGATATAGTTGAAGGAGCTGGGTTAATTGCAAATGAAAGTTAGCCTTAAGTCAAAATATTTGCTGTATTATTTCTTAAACCAATTAAGCGCAATGGCAGATTTCTCATAGTACAAAACCACATGTGAACAGTGTGTTGACAGGAAATCTAGACTGATGCCCTTATTGCTGCCCTGCACAGCCACACAGGGGAAAATGGCAAAACCAGGTCACTAGCCAAAGGAGTTGCCTGGCATTAGGACCAAGACCCTACTTTGTGATTGAAACAAAATCAAAACAAAAACTCAAGAAAATAGAAAGCAACTTACTTGCCAAATTGGAACTTGATTTATCTCTTTGTTTTGTTTTGTATTCTGTTTTTGAGAATCTCACTATGTAGCACAGCCTGACCTTGAACTTACAATCTTCCTCCTTACTCTTTTGAGTGCTAGGTTGGTGGACAGGAAGTACCACTGCCCATGGCTAGAATGTGAGCTTTACAGGGGTTACTACCTTTGTACAGTCTACTTTCTGGTTTAGGATCAGCACTGCACCTGAACATGGCAGGGAGCTCCATGAATATTCTCTGGATAAGTAACCAAATAATGAATGAGGTCCAGATGAAACACCCAGAATGTGAGACCAGGAGTGTATAAGGTCAAAATTTAACTGACCACTTGAGTTAGGTGGCAACCAGTCTGGGTCAGAGAGTTAGTGAGCCAGAGGCCAGTGATGGTGCCTTAGCTGAGGAAATAGCAAAGGTTATCAGACCTTGTTGGTCTCATATCAGTCTTATTTCTTCATGATCTTTGCTAAGGGTAGCCTTCCTCAATTACTTATGAAAGAGCAACTACAAAGCCTCCAGAATCAAGTGAGTCACCAGTAAATCAAGTTTGTTTATCAATTGAGGCATTGTTGCTTATTAAAGTCACATTGTGTATTCCAGAGATTCGGCTGTCCATGCGAACTTGGTAGGAGATTACTTATTTGATGGGAACATTAGAGGACGTGAATCTGTGCATGTGACTTTAGAAATTATTACTTATTTGTCACTCCCCAGCCACTAAATGCATCATGGAGACTTTCTAATGCCAAAGTATGGTCTTTGAGCTGTTGGCAAGTATGGCTAAAGGAGTTTCCTGGGTTAATTAGGCTAATGTTGAAATCTTCATTCCAAAAATACATTCAGATGTTGAGTCTTGCTCACAATATTACGGATATAAAGATTGGATAGTTTTAGCTCTCAGGAACATCAAAACACTGTGATGTTACAACAGGAGCTCAGATAGTTTCACAGTGTGGAAGGTGATGGTGTCGTAGAGGTCTAAAGAGAGGTCCCCTCTTCCCAATTACTCCCACTAATCATTATTTAGAGAACAGTAGCATTATGAGGTTATTGAATGTCTATATCAGAAATAACTGAATTGCCAACAGAAGAGATATTAATTTCTTTTTTTACAGACAGCTTCTTAACCTCCCAACCCGTTGTGTTTTTCTGCCTCATCTGGCCTGACCTCGAGCTGCCCTAAGCAAAGGCAATCACTTCCTTCTCCCGTCAGTATTATATAGTCCAGTCTTGTTTTGTGTATGTGTGTGTGTGTGCGTGTGCGTGTGCGTGTGCATGTGTGTGTGTGTGTGTGTGTGTGTGTGTGTTTTCTCTGTCAAACCAATCTCCCTTGCCAGCCTCCTTGCTGGTTCTGTCTCTTTGGTGAAACTTTACAAGGTCTGCCTGTGAAGTCCTCCTCTGCCTTCCTCTCTGTTCTAGCCTTGAAATTTTCCCTTCAGATGTTTTTACTTAATTACATGGCTTTCAATGACACTTCTATGCCTTCCGCCCCGATCTCTCCATTAGATTCTAAACTCCCTATCCTACGGCCTAAGCCAGTGACATCCTTGTATTTCTAACAGAAACCCCAAGATTAATTTGGACAAAATAGAACTCTTAGTTTCTTACCTGAAAATCTGTTCTTTGTTTTCTTTCCCTTGTTTTTTTGGAAAATGGCACAGTTCACTAATCCAGCAATGTAGAGTCATTTCTCTCCTGTCCACAAATTCAGCCAGCCCGCCTCTAAAATCCTCCACTTTGCGCTCACATCGCCCAGGCCGCCTCTGGCTAAGCCCCACGGGACCTGCTTCAGGAGGACAGTAATCCCCTGTTCTCCCTGGCCTTTCTCTCCTTCCCTTTCCACTCTTCATGGATAAGCTGCCAGCCTTTTCAAAGAATGTGAATCAGACATCATCTCTCCCAGTCTTTCTGACTTTTCACACCACTGCAGTGAGATCCCAGCGGAAGCAGCAGTGTGGAAGGGAGGTTTTTTTGGGGCGGCTCACACCTGGAGACTTCTGTCCATTCCTGAGGGACAAGCATCATGGCAGGAGAGGGAGGCAGCTGCACACCCTGCATCTGCAGTCAGGATGCAGAGAGAGACGAGCGCTGGCGTTTTATTCACTTTCATCTTTCCATTCAGTATGGAACCCCAGACCCATTCCTGTGCATTCTCTTTGGAAAATCCTTCGCAGACACACCCAGAGTTGTGTTTTCATGGTGATTCCAAATCTAGCCAAGCTGCCAGGAAGACTGACCACGTTTCTACACGACCTGGTCTCTACCCGGCCGTTGACTTCTAATTCCAGGCATGCCATTGCCCACCGACATCCTCTGCTTCTTTCTGTTCTTTAAGGGAACTAAGTTAGCTCTACCTTTAACTCTTTTTTTTTAAACTTAAAACAAAATTTTTCATGTAGTGTATTTTGATCATATTCTTTATCCTTCTCCAGTTCCTTCCAGTTTCTCCCCCACACACCTATCCACTCAACTTAATGTTCTCTCTCTCTCTTTCTTAACCTCTACAACACACACGAGAAAGAAAATCAAAACAAACAAGCACACACACAAACAAACAGACCCAATAAGACAAAAAATACCAACCTCAAACAAAAAGTGTACAATAAAAACCCGGAGCCCATTTTTTTTGTTGGCATGGGGCCTGCCCTGGAATATGGAGGAAACTGATTTTTCCCTTTCCCAGAAGGTGTCAGTTGCAAACAGCTTCTTCATTAGAGGTGGATTTTGTGTTCACTTTCTCTCCTCTGAGCTGGACATCAACCCAGCCTTATGTCATTTACTTGTTGATTGGTTTACACAATCTTTAAACTGGTCTTTTTCCATTATAGTATGGTATTCACAGGCCTGACCTGTCTTAATTACACACTTTAATTCAAGAAACACGGGAGGAGCCATCGATTACACCGTCATTTGCATTTCCCAAGCAGTTCTCGTAATTTGGAAATTTATACATTGCAGTGAAATTTGAACTCTGACTAGAAAAGTAAGCCATAAGATAAGACAGATAGAGGTATATAAAAACTAAAGCAATCTTCTGATTATGGCAACAAGGCTCCTGTTTCAAATGTCTGCTTTGTTAGCATGATCAGAAGTCTAGCATTAGAGAACAAAGCTAGAACATGGCAGTCAGAGGAGAGGAGGTGGAGAGAAGATGGGATGTGTGTAAGATTTAGTCATAAGTATTGATTGCTTTTGCTGACATTTTTAGCAGGAGAGATACATGAGGATAAGAGGAGAATAGTCATGGGGGCAGAGGTGCATCTAGTTTTAAGGCAGGAAGAATGCAGAAAAAAAGAGGGTGGGGTGTTAATACCCTTTTTATATCACATTTAATCTTAACTTGACTATCCAGCAATGAGACGGAAGAAATCAAAGTCAAGGCTGAATATATTTCACTTAAAATAACAGGTAATGTCATACTTGGCCATTGAATTTTACATTTCCTTCATTTTTTTTTGTTTAAATAAAGTATGTACTTTTTTCTAGTTAGCAAGATGTTGACATTTGCCTTATAACAAAACTCTGGGTTTTTATTTCCATTTTTATGCATATATGGTGCACTGGTTAGTTCAATGTCAACTAGACCCAAGCTGGAGTCATCGGAGAGGAGGGAACTTCAACTGAGAAAATGTCTCCCAAAATCAGGCTATATGCAAGCCTGGAGGGCACTTTCTTAGAAGTTGATACATGGGGAGAGCCCAGTCCGTTGTATAGCATTGTAGTCCATCCCTGGGCTAGTGGTGCTGGCTTCTATAAGAAGGAAGCCTTAGCAAGCCCTGGGAAGCAAGCCGTAGCAGCACCATGGCCTCTGCATCAGCTCCAGCCTCCAGGTTCCTGACCTGCTTGAGTTCCTGTCCTGACTTCCTTTTATAATGAAGTGATGTGCAAATATAAGCCACATAAACCCTTTCCTCCCCAGCTTGCTTTGGTCATGGTGTTTCAGCATGGCAATAGTAATCCAAACTAAGACATGTGGTTTGCCTGTGCGTACCAATGTTTGGTATACATGCATGTGTGCATGTATACATGGAGGCCTGAGGTGGATGCCAGGAATCATCCTTGGTTGCTCTTTCACCTTATTCAGTAAGGAAGCATCTTTCATTGAAGTCAGAGCTTGCAGATTCATCTTGCTTGTCAGTTTGCCCTGGGGGTCCCCTGTCTCTGCCTTCTGGGTTGGTCACCACAGCTACTTGATGTTAACATAGATTATAGGGATTCGAAATCTGGTCCTCACGGTTTTGTTGTAAATGTTTTAACCATGGTGTCATCTTCCCAGCCCATAATTCCTTATTTTTAAACTTTATTTTGTAATGTAAAGCAGAATAAATGTTACTGTGCTCATAGAGTCTCTCCGGTTTAAATTTTCAGAGTTTATGTCACTTTAGTTTAGAAATACAGCCATAGTGTCGACCCCACCAGAATCTGTCTCATCTTAGCCAGCTTGTAATCGCTGAGGACATTCTGTTTCATAGCTGTGAAAATCTGCCACTCTGAAGGAGATAGGTTGAGTAAAGACATGGTCCTCTGACATGTCTGTGTCACACATGATCCTCACTCTCAGGCCAGCCTTGACCAGCAAGACACCAAGATCTCCCGGAAAGTCTGCTCATCTCTTCTATATCCATCTGGAGATCTGATCTCTCATCTTTTGTAATTTTTTTTTCATTTTATTTTAGGAGGCCTCCTGTGTTGCTCAGGGCTGGCCACTTGAGTAGGTTGGACTTAACTGTGTGTGCCACTGGGCTTGGTTTGGACTTTGCCTTTTAAAATTATCAGCAGCATTAGGGTCAATGGAACATTCTTGTCCTTTTGAACTTTTAGGCTCCTGAATTTCTTCAGTGTATCCCTCTTAGTATATTTTGTCAGCTGCTCTTCTTTCATTGAGCTCTAGACCATACCATACCACAGAGCCTAGTTCCTATGTAACCTCTTTATCAGGGTACAGTGACCACAGCAATACAAGTTTAAAGCATCATTTAATATTGGTCATTCTTCAGAGTTATAGATTGCTCAACCCTTAATCTTCTAGAAATAAAGAAGGCAAGGGAATGTAGCTCAGTTTCTAGAATGATTTCCTAGCATATTCAAAGCCCTGGTTTGATTCCTAATAACACACAAGCAAGGTGTGGTAATGCACGCCTTTCACTCCTGCACTTCAGAGATGGAGGAGTTCAGTGTCATCCCCAGCTACTTAGTGAGTGGAAGCCAGTTTGGGGATACATGAGCTCTCATCTCAAACAACAATAACACAGTATAACAACAAAAACAACAAACAGCAGCAGAAATAAAGAAGGCTTATAAAGCTTAACATCCAAAGCAGAATCTTTGACTTCTGTGTGTTAGTAGTCATTCAGTGTGCTGGTTCATAAAACCCTGGGATTATCCATACTTTCTTTTCCATAGCCAACATCCAATTCACCATTAAATTCTGTGTACTTCCATTTAAAGTAATGGTCCACTTCCCATCAGTTCTAGAAAATGGTACCCTCGTTGATACCTGACTGGACCAGCTGCTACTCTTTCCTTCTGAAGCTCTCCTCAAGTCTGTTCTCTCCACTCTAGACCAAGAGGCTTTTTTTTTTTTTATTTTTGGTTTTTCGAGACAGGGTTTCTCTGTGTAGCTTTGCGCCTTTCCTGGAACTCACTTGGTAGCCCAGGCTGGCCTCGAACTCACAGAGATCCACCTGCCTCTGCCTCCCGAGTGCTGGGATTAAAGGCGTGCGCCACCACCACCCGGCTCCAAGAGGCTTTTAATACAAAACAGACTTTGATGTGGCCACTCCATTGAAAATGCTTTTTGGGCTCTCCCTGTACTTAAGCTAGACTACTCAAGCTCACAGGTATCCCACAATCCTTCAATCCCTGTGCAGGCTATGCTTAATTGTTATCACTGAGTTGATATGGCATATTCATGATTATAAGACTGTTATTTCTTTCTTAAAACAGTAAAAGTAAATACCTACCGATAGTTTCTAGGTTTGTCCAAAACTTCATTTCATTCCCTCTTTTATTTTTGCACAGTGGTGTGGAGATCACAAAAAAATAAGCCAACTAATGAGAAGTAAAATACTGGTCAGGAGAACAGTGTTTCTTTCTTTAATCACAGAGCAAAGTTTCAAAGGAATATGATTCTGGTAAAGTGTCATCAAACCATCTCTTTAGTAGGATACAGTGCCAGCAAAATAAAAGGCTTATTTTCAGTAATTCTGTTCATACCTCAAACCCCTGTGGCCTTCCGAGACTCTCCTTAATATGTTTCCACGTAACGAGAATCTCTGAGACAGATACACTCGTAGCCTTGACATCAGTGGGGGCAGCACTGGGTTCTGTAGGAAGAAAGGAGGAAGGGATGAGCCACAGTCCCTGTGTTATCTCTGTCAAGCACTGTTCCAGGGTCTCTTAGCTGTTCCTGTCTTCCTGACTTACTTTTGAATGATATGTTGTGAAGTAACAGAATTTTCCCAAGGGCCTGCCCTGAGAAAATTCCTCCCAGGGTCCTGGGGAAGATGCCACGTCCAGCGTGGGGTTATCTGAGGGTAAAGAACCTGTGTACACCATGCTCTTTCGTCTGTTTACTTTATTTCTCTAACACAAAATTCTATCTATACAGCTTCAGCTCCATCCTCATATCCAGCTCTTCTCTGTACCCACTGGGCCTGCCTGTCATAGTCCTAGTAAGCTCCTGTGCTTTCGACCTCATCTTCATCCTCTGTTCCTTCATCTTCCATTTTTCCTTCCTTGCTCCTTACCCCTGGCTCTAAGAAACTCTGCCTTCTTCTCTTCTCCCTGGCCACACAGCTCTGCCTGGGCCAGGAGTTCCACTCCAGTCTTTACTGCACCTGGTTATGAAAAAGCCCTGTTGTCCTGAGACAATGGCTCTGCAAAGCTACTAGGCCTGAAGGCAAGGGGTGGTCTGAGCTTCATTTGCACAAGAAACAAAGCGATGCATCTACAGCCGCCTGTCTCCTAGGCATTTAGGGGTATTACCTGAATCAGCAGCAGGTCTGAGAAGCTAAATTGTTTGCCATTTGGCCTAGTAGCATATGGGCACACAAGAATTTCATAGCAGAAGACAGCTGATATATATTAAAAGCTGAATAACACCAAATATTCCTTGATGAATGGCTTCCTCTAGAAAAAAATGCCTGGAGTTTTCTAGGTATGGCTTTAATATACATCTGAATCTCTATAATATATTCTTGTGACATGCTACAATGAAATTGTGAAAAAACACTAGATAAAAAGGTGATCTATTTGTGTCTCTGGGTTGGATCAATTTGCATTAGAATCTTACCAATAACCAGTGACAATCTAGAATGATGAGGAGAGAAGGCCTCTATCCTTGAATCAGGGAGGGCATTTCTCAGAAAAGTGAATGGTCCAACTTAAGGTGTCTAGCAGTCCATCCAGTCTAGCAACAAAGACTGTCAGCTGGGATTGGTGGGTTTGTTTGTTTGATTATTATCTATGTATCTCTGTATCTATCTATGCATCTATGCATCTATGTATCTATGTATCTATGTATATATGAATGTATGTATGTATGTATGTATGTATGTATGTATCTATCTATCTATCTATCTATCTATCTATCTATCTATCTATCTATCTATTTGCTTCTGGGGCTAAGTTATGGAAGCAACCTAGTTCCAACCACAGAGGGATGGATATTTTTGTGAATGAACACTGTTAACTACAGTACTAAAAATGCTAGATGCATTATTCCCATTAAGACTAAATCCTAAAGTATATGATATACTTTTTTGTTTGTTAATTTTGTATTTTCAGCCAGGCTCTTGCTGTAAAACCTTGGCTGGTCTTGTGTTCACTATGTAGAACAGGCTGGCTTTGAACTTGTGACTCTCCTGTCTCACCCTTGGAGTACAGGAATCACAGGTGTTTATCACTATTCCTAGCTTTTATGATGCTTTTCTTACTCCTTTACTACAGATGAAAGAATTTAGGATTCAAAGGTTGCAAAATAATTTGTCAAAAAGTAGCTAAATACCGATAGGGTTTTTTTGGTGTTGTTTGTTAAATATTTAACTCCAACATAGAAACACATTTAACAAACATATGGTAATACTATATTTACCTTGTGTAATCAAAGAGGGAGTCTAAATTTCATTAAATGTTTTTTGCCACAAAACTCCATTTCTGTGATCATGGGAGAAATGTGTTATGTACTCTGATATTTAAAAGGTATCCATTGACTTTTATGACAGGTACAGACAGAGTAGAACAGTCCCTGAAGGTCTCAGTGCTGCTGCTAAAAAACACCTCTCCATTTGTTTCTATGCTCAGTGACCTTTCACACTATTTTTTTCTAATACACAATGTCTGACTGACATCCATCAAGAAGTGCATTTTCTTTGACATCACATGATATATGAGCAAGGAAATATTTCTAACTTTGACATGACTGAATCATAAATACTGTCACAAACATGTGTTAACTGAAATGATATAATAAAGGTCACAGATTAGGTTGAATAGCTCTGTACAGATTATATATATTAAAATCCTATGCTGTAAAAATTGTAGAGACTTTTGTACTAACTTCAAATTAATTCTCCCCCTCCCCTGGATTCAGGAAACCATACAACAAAGATACAATTATAAAGAACACCTTCAAAAGGCATTATGAGGGACCTGGAACAAGAATGACATTTTTTCTGAAATCTTTTCTTAGCTATGAGAAAACAGTTACACATCTATCTAATGCTTTTGAATATTACTGATTTAAAGATACCAGTCCAGTGTGGCACTATAAGTGTGTAATCCAGCAATGGAGAGGTAGAGACTGGAGGATCAGAGTTCAAGGTTGGACACACAGTGTTTCCTGGCTAGCTTGTGATATTGGAGATCCATCTCAAAATAATGAATAAATAAATAAACAAATAAAACCACCCCTAAAACATCTATTCATTGCTGTAAAACAAGTGTACAAAAGACTTTTCAAAACATTTATATTTGTACTTGTTAGTTATTTAGCGGCGCTCTTACCCTGCGAGGAAATGTCACGAAACATGACAAAATCCACTAACAAGAGTTTTATTAAGATGAAAGAGACAGATGAGTGCTCAGGCCTGTGGAGAGACACGTGTGTAGAGAAAAAGAAAAAGAGGAAGCCGGGGATATGGCGCCGGCTTATAAAGGCTGGGTGGCGCACGCATACACGGGTCGACGTAGCTACTCCACACCTGCACAGATCACATGATTGCATTGCGCGCTCTTACACAACCATGCAAAGCCATGGGGTCCTGGTCACATGAGACGCCTTGACCTGGAAATGGCTATTTTGACCTGGAACTGGCTAGGCAGAAGTGTCTAGGTCCGCTGGGCATGCCCAAACATGCCCAACCGTGGGGGTGTGTTGTGAATCCATCAGTACTAAGCAATGGTTTTCTTTTGATGAGTCTCACATTAAGATTCACGTGCTGGAGCTGGAGAGATAGTCCTTTGACAGGGGACTTGTGTTGCATTCTCAGCACCCATGTCAGGCAACTCACAGTTCCCTATCACTCTAGCCCCAGGAAATTCGAGAGCCTTTTCTGGATTCCTTGTGCTCTCATATGCACAAACTCATACCCAGACACAGGTACACAGACACAGGCACAGACACACACACACAAACACACACACAGACACACACACAAACACACACACAGACTCACACATACACATAGTTACAGACACACACAGAGACACAGACAACAATTAAAAATGCAAACACACCCATAATTAAAAATAAATCTTAAAAAACACCCTACATGCAATAATTGAGCCAAACTTCATTTGCTTTTAATGCCCAGGTTGTCACTGACTGTCGTCCTGTGTCAATTGTACCCGCTCGTTCTGAGATCCACGCACATCTTTAATGCCCAGGTTGTCACTGACTGTCGTCCTGTGTCAATTGCACCCGCTCGTTCTGGATCCACTCACATCTCTGCTGTCCCTTCCCCAGCACTGTCCCTCACACTACTTTACAGTCTCTTTAATCCATTCAGTTTTGTCTTGAAAGAGAAGAGCTTCTGTTTCATTCTAGAATTATGATAGCACACATGTAGTGACTTTTTAAATTGTTTAACAGGAGTTTAAAATTTCGATTCTGTAGTTAAAGGGGATGTTGGCACGTGTTTTGTGGCACGTGTGACTGGATTGCTCAGGTTTGGGTAAGATTCATTTCAAAGGGAGCCACACCACCTTTGTTCTGTTTCTGCCGCTTCCCTCTAGAATGAATGCAGCTCAGAGATTCGCCTGCCAAATGCTTTCCATGTGTGTTTTATGTTACTGAGGCAATTACATCTTTGTCAGAGATGATTGCAGGGGGATAAATAATTTCAGAAGCACAAAAACACATGGCTAGGTGGCAGCCTTTCTATCCCTCTTTATCTCCAGAGAGAACTTATTTCCCTGTTAGCTTTCAGGAGCACCAGACACATGTAAATATGTCTCAAACTGAAATTTAAATAAAAAAAAATGAACATTCTAAAAGAACATGAGAGATGGTTAGGAACTCCTTCCCAAACAAGCACTTGAATTTCCACTGAAAAGCTTGAAGGATTTTAAATTCAGGTCAGAGTGATCCTGATGTGTCACCGCTGATTCCCTGGGGGGGTGAGTCACAGTTGCATCACCTGAATGAGTGTGGACAAACTGCCTTAAGACAGTTCACCTTTTAGGTCAAAACAGAATCGAAAGTCCACCCATGCTGACCTGAGCTGGAATTTCAGCATGGGAAAAAGCATGGTCTCAGCCTGGTTATTCCAACACTCTGCTGTATACTTTTTTTAATTATACATTTTTATTTATTAAAAATATTCATTTTACATATCAACCACAGAGCCCCTTTTCATCCCTCCTTCTGCTACCCTCAGCCTCTCCCCTCCAACTCCGAAAAGGTAAGGCCTCCCATGAGGAGTCAGCAAAGCCTGGTACATACAGTTGAGGCATGACTAAGCCCCTCCCCCTGTATCAAGGCTGAGCAAGGCATTCAACCGTAGGTAATGGGCTCCAGAAAGCCAACTCATGCACCAGGGACAGATCCTGATCTCACTACCAGGGGCTGGGACACTATGTATTGTTCAAAGTATAAGCCTGCAGACAAGAATAACTGGCCGGATGACAGAATCTTTGGCTGGGATCTCCTGTCCTGTCTGGAAGTCCACTGCAGCCACATGAGGGAGAGACACCATGGACAGACTTTAAGAAAGTTGCTTAGATCAGAAGTCAGGAACACATGGCCAATGGGCTTTGAGGGTTCAAGCAAATCAGTTTAAGCCAATGTGTCAATCTAATATATCCTACAAAATTAAAATTTTCTAGATTTTCTTGGGGAAAGGCTGCTTCATTCCAGGTGCTTCTGAAAGTGCCCCTCTCCCAATCTGCTCATCGGGGGACAGTCTTAAACATTCTTTACTGTTTTAAACTTGGCAACAAAGAATCAGCTCTCAGTTTCTTTTCTTTGTCTCATAAATATGCATGTGGGTGCACATCTTTATGTGTGAAGGACTGATGTTGGTATCAGGAATTTGCCTCTATCAGTTTTTAAACTTACTCTTTCAGGCAGAGTCTCTCAATAAAACCCAGAGCTTGCCCTGACAGCCATCTTGCTCCAGAGATGCTCTGCCTCCCCCTTCAAAGCCTTGAATTGTAGGCAAGCAGGAAGGGTGCCTGGCCCACTCAGCATTTATGTGGATTCTGGAGGTTTGAACTCTGGTCCTCCTTTCTGTCCACAAGCACTTGAACCTCTGAACCATCTTCCCTGCCCATCACTCTCAATTTCTAAAGAGTCAATTTTTGGGGTAGAGAAAGGAATTTAAAGGAATCCAATTTAACTCATTCTTTTACTGTTCAATTGCCTCTGAAGACTGAGAGAGGGATGGGAGAATGCAATTAATCATACCCATAATGCGCTCAAACATAAACACAATAGATAAAGGAAAGAATTCAAAGTAGTCATAATTGACTCTTTTAGAAAAGGATTTACTATGTTCCAAGACTTGTTAATTCCAGACATGTATTAAATAGCCCAACAAATTATTATATATTATGCAATTACTTTTCAAAGAGGGGCAGAGGGACTATGGAAGCCATCGCACAGCTGCTAAATGGTGAAGGGAGGCTTGGAGTCCAGGCACAGACTCTACTCCCCTGCTGCTGTCAGTCCACTCGACTTTGTGCACATGATGTCTACCATTGCCTTTTAAAGTACTGTAGTTCTGTTTTCTGTGTGTATGTGCTTGTAGCATATGTGATTTCACATATGTGTGTGTCACGTGCATGGGTATGGAGCCACAAGCTGACAGTGAACTTGTCCTCTGTCGCTCTCCACCTCATGTTTTTAATTGTTGCCATCATTGTGTATGCACATGATGTGTGTGAGTGTGTTTTCACATGGATATCAGAGGGCGACTTCTGGGAAGTGGTTCTCCCCTTCCACCTTCGGGCTGGATATCAGCCTTGGGTCACCAGGCTTGCTCTGAAAGTGCTTTTACCTGCAGAGCCATGTTATCATCCCATCCTTGTCAATTTGTGACAGGGTTTCTTATGGAACCTGAAGCTCTCCAATTGGCTAGACTAGCTGGCCAGCAAGCCCCAGGGATCTTCCTGTCTCTACTTTCCCAGGGCTGCAGATGCAGGTACATGTTATCATGTCTGGCCTTCTATGTGGGTGCTCAGAATCAGAACTCAAGTCCTCACGCATGGGTGGTAGACATCTTCTCTATTGAGCCATTGTCCTCACCCCTCCCTTGGCTCTTCCATTGCCTCTTAACTACTAACCTTTTCAAGGTTTAGTATTGGGCTCCTTACTCGAGTCTTCCACTTCTAGGTGTTGTCAGAATCTACAGAAACCCAGGGACTACCTACTAAACTCTGTCACAGGTTTATCAGCAATGGTCTTCATTCGTATTGCATGGGATTCTGGGTAACTTTGGACCAAGTTGCACGGGGCTCCTCATAGGCCATGTCATGTTTGAGCATGTTCAAACTCTCCTGACCTTGCATATCACAGGATTAAACAAACAAACAAACAAACAAAACCCAACTCCTACTCTTGACTTTGCACTTAGGTAAGTTGATTAAAGTTCAGAATCTTATTTTGGCAAATATGCGAGGCTCTGTCTATTAGGTACAGATTTGAAAAACTCTCCTCTTGCTTAGGGTGTGATGTAGGCTGTGGATAGCTCCTCTACTCCAATCTGGGGATACATAGTGGACACATTGATTGATAGATTTCAGTATCAGTTAGATTAAAATTTAGAACCGAATTACTATGATCATGAATTTAGATGATACATCTGTGTTAAGTGACCCAGCAGCTGGAGTCCTCCTAGTGATTTGGAGGGATGTGCTTGTAATATTGATTGTACATCTGACTTCCCAGGAGGGGTAGCAGCAGCATTAATCAAAGAGGAGTCTAATAAACTGTGGGAGAAGGGTTATGGTTTCATTAGTTAAAAATTCAGTGAAGACAGCACCATTGAACTTTTATAGTCACTAATCCAAATGGATCACACAGCACAGACGGGCGATTATTCCTTGTATTTCATAGCTAATATGCCAATTTTTAAATTTCTGACTTCACATAAATCCCACTGAGCTCAGTTTCAGCCAAGAACCGATCTGGAGAATGCCACCTTGTGAGTGCTGGGCTTTAATTTGAGTGCTGATTGTCATGTTTTCAAGGGACAACTGCAAACCAGTTTCTTCAAATGAGGAGCAACTTCAATTTAATGACAAGATCCATGCAATTCACCTGAAGAGTCAAAAGCCCCAAATGCTAGAAAAAGCTGTAGAACATTACAAATAAACAAATCTTCCAATCTGTGATTAACGGCTATGTAATTTTTTCTGCTTTCCTGATGGATGTAATTGAATGCTCTGGTTCTTCTTACCCAAAGTTAGAGTAATGAGAAGCTGAGAGCAAACAGATATGAGTTGAACTATGAAGTTTTTCTAGAAATATAAAATTGAGCATGAATCATTGATTTAATGTTTTTATCTTGGAAAGAAATCACTTTAAAACATTTTTACTAAGATTTTGGACGTAATTTGTTATTATTTTTAATTTAAAACCTTTTAAGACTATGAGTATACAGGAATTTCTGAGTGTGGGTTTGTGCACACAAGTGTAGTACCCATAGAGGCCAGCAGAGGGCATTAGATCATCTGGAGCTGGAGTGAAAGAGGTTCTCAGGGGTTTGATGTGGGTGCTGAGAAACAAAATTGGCCCTCTCTTTGCAAGAGCAATGCATGCTCCTAATAGCTTAGCCATCTCTTCAGCCTGCCATTAACTTAAGAGTCCAGGCTGGCCTCCAACTTTCAATCCTTTTGCCTTAGCTTCCCCAGTGCTGGGATTATAGGCATGTCCAACTTCACCCAACTTACTATGCATTTTAATATCAACTACATCAGAACTTTGTAATTCTTTTAAAGAGATGGGTTTGGTTCCAAAATAAGAGTGAATCATATCCTAAAGATCAATAGTGGAACTAGGGTTAGGGATACAAAATTCTTCCTTGGCGTAAAGGTTGAAAGTGTGATTTACCTATGAAGCACCTGTGGAAATCCCAGCAGGCAAGTTTTTCTCCAGGCTCACATCAGTGGCCACTTGGCACATCAGAGCCTTGCTGCTTCTGCTGCAAAAATACTGAAATTTTCCAAAGGCTCAAGGGTGTTATTAGAAGAACTGCCTGGAACATTCCTGATAGTATTTGAGAGAAACAGCTAATCTCAGAAATGTGAGAGTCAATTCAAACCTCAAACGATTTAGATAATATCAATATAAGTGATCCCTTTTAATAGGTCAAATATGGGCAACATTTTGCTTTCAACAATGTAATTCTCACCCACATTTCTGTAGGCTTTCTTGAGAGGGAAACAAAGGAGAATTATGGGTCTGAGGAATGCACACAGCACTTATGGATGGGTTTTGCTTTTTATCGTCTCATTGCATAGCCTAGGCTGGCTCTGAATTCATGATCCTCTTGGTCTAAAGTCTTGAGTGGTGGCATTACATCTTTGAAATGGTCACTCCTGTTCAAACAAAGGCATTTGCCAAGTGGCTAAAAGAGAACGAAATCATACGTGTCATATTTACTGTATGTATTCCCAGTGAGACAGTACAGGGCAAAACATGTGATTAAAAAGAAGATTTTTTTTTTAAATTATTTGTAAGCTTCTGTGTAG
This sequence comes from Peromyscus nudipes, assembly GCA_902168325.1. Lineage (NCBI taxonomy): Eukaryota > Metazoa > Chordata > Mammalia > Rodentia > Cricetidae > Peromyscus > Peromyscus nudipes. The sequence goes on along the minus strand of CABHPH010122842.1, from coordinate 219 downwards.
GTGTATATGTGTGTGCTTGAGTTCAGTGACTGAGAGACCAGAAGAGGGCATCGGATCCCTTGGAGCTCGAGCTGGACTACATGTGGTTGTGGGCCCTCTGCAAAAGCAGGATGCATTCTTCAAAAAGGAATCCATTTCCGCTGTCCCAATGCATATGCTTTTATTCCTATACTGTGGTGAAAAGCCCAGCTGTACCACTTACCCTTTTTACTCCATAAG
>CABHPH010122840.1:1261-11555 GCA_902168325.1 Peromyscus nudipes | reverse complement strand
GCTTTGTTTTGCCAGGTCTTTGCTCGCTAGCGTTCCTTGCAATGGTCTTTTTTATTTGCGGATGTGTGTCGGTTTAGGGTGGGGATGTGGGGGAGTTGTGATTCAGCAAAATAAGATGACCCCCCCCCCAACACGGAAACAGCACAACTTCAAGGAGATGCCCCCAAGGCCAGGTCTTGGTTGGGGATGGGAAATCCCAGGTTAGTGTAGTGGACAGTGTGAATACTTGTACTCGGGCCGGTGGATGAGTCATGTGCTTCTGCTAAGTGGCTGACCTCCCTTTTACTCAAGACAAGAATTTTTTAAAAAGTGTTTTGGCCTGCTTGTTTACTCGTTTATGCTTTTTGCAACCTGGTGAAATTATCTCTGTGTGTATGTATGTATGTTGGATGCCAGTGATCTCTTGGGGTAGGCCTCTTGAGAATTGAAATGTCTTTGCTTACCATCGAAGGGGCATTAATAGGCCCTGGTTACAAAAATCCAATACGCAGTGTACTTCTAAGCTCATGTGCTCTTTAGTGCTATAATGAATGGTTGGAAAATTTTTATGAATGGAGATGTCAACTTTCATAAATAGTCCTTGGAATTGGTAGACCTTGGAAATTGTAAAGAAAGTCATGTACAAAAATTGAAAGGATTTGCGAATGTGTTTTCAATTCCAAGAAGGCTTTGGATGGCACTGTGTTTTATGACCTTTACAATAAATATTTATTTGGTTTTTCGAGACAAGATTTCTCTGTGTGACTGCCTTGGCTATCCTGGAACTCGCTCTTGTCTGGAACTCATAGATCCGCCTGCCTTTGCCTCCCCAAGTGCTGGGACTTAGGGCGTGAGCCGTTTTCGGCTGACACTGTTTTATGGCCTTTCCAGTAATTTCAAAAAACATTCTTTTTTTTTTTTTTTTTTTTTTTTTTTTTTTGGTTTTTCGAGACAAGATTTCTCTGTGTAGCTTTGCGCCTTTCCTGGAGCTCACTTGGTAGCCCAGGCTGGCCTCGAACTCACAGAGATCCACCTGACTCTGCCTCCCGAGTGCTGGGATTAAAGGCGTGCGCCACCAATGCCCGGCTCAAAAAACATTCTTTTCATTTTAATTTGGATGAGGATGATCTTCCCCCGAGGGCATTTATAGATAACCAACTCCTTCCTACCCAAAAGCTTCAGCCAGGAAGGTTGGAGAAGATAAAACTTTCAAATACTGGAGTTGATTAAATCAAGAAGGAAAGCCCCTAATCTATTACAAAATATATTTCTGTCCTGTTGTCCACCATATATTTGGTAGACAATGGAGTGTTTAAGGACTCAAGCTAAAATGGTGTTAGTTGGTTTTAACTGGAAATAACCCCCTCCCCCTATTATCTTGCTAGCATTCTGCTCATGCAAATTGCCAAAGATAAGGGATTTTGCCTACTGATGAAAGCTAGGATGCAGAAGTGGCTGGGATAGTTTGGGTGTTCTGAAAGTCTGTGTATCTAGTTTGGAGGGCTGCAAGGGGAAAAATAGCTAAGAGTTGCTGGAGAACCTTAGACCACTTAGTAAAATTTGCACTAAATTATTGTTTAAAGGAATTTAGACTTTGTTTCCAAGAGATAATCTTCTTGAGCCAGTTTTTGTGATCTTTGTACTAAATTATACTTTCACTGCTGGAAATAGGGAATACTTGTAATATTTTCAAGTTATACAATTCAGGCTGTTGAATGAGTTGAGAATTAGAAATTCTGTAGATTGGAGGTTATTTTAATTAATTTTTGTGCAACACATGCATTCTTCCCTTGGAGGCCAGAAGAGGGCCTCAGATCCCCCAGAATTGGAGTTACAGATGGTTGTGAGCAGCCATGAGGGTGCTGGGACCAGAACCTGGGTCCCCAGCAAGAACAGCAATTACAGATGAGCGAGCTCTCCAGTCCCTGAATGTTAATTGTTTTTTGAGACAAGGTTTCATTATGTAGTACAGGCTGTTGTCAAACTTGACAGTCCTCCTGTCTCAGCTTCCCAAGGGCTGTGAGCCACAACATCCTGCTTGGAATTTTTTTTTTAATTAATTTTTTTTGGGGGGGGTTTCTAGACAGGGTTTCTCTGTGTAGCTTTGCTCCTTTCCTAGAACTCACTCTGTAGACCAGGCTGACTTTGAACTCACAGAGATCCGCCTGGCTCTACCTCCCTAGTGCTGGGATTAAAGGTGTGCGCCACCATTGCTGGGCTTTGGAATTGTTTTTAAAGAAAAGCCATTTTGGGCACTTTGCTTCTGACAACCCACTGTCATCATCTGTGTGGATATAAAGTATTTTGATGTCTAGAGTCTGCAGAGATGGCTCAGCTGCTCTTGTGTAGGACCCACAGTGCCCAGTTTACAATGTTCTATAACTTTAGCTCTTGGGGAACCGACCCTGTCATATGGCTTCCTGGGGCCCCTGTATGCACTGCACACACACACCCAAAATAAAAATAAAAATTGTGATGTCTATAAGTTTGAATTTTGTGGGATTGACGACATGGGTTGGAAAGAAGATGGGCACAGTGTCACAGCCTTGTAATCTCAGCACTCAACAGAAGAGAGACAGGAGAATCCCCAGTTTTAGGGTACTCTGGGCCACATGCTGATTCTGTGATCAAGAAAGAATATTTGTCATTGAAAATTGCTAATGGAACTGGGAGTAGTGGCAGGCTTTTTAATCCTAGCTTTCCAGAGGCAGAGTCAGGTGGATCTCTTGAGTTTGAGGCCATCCTAGTCTACAGAGAGAGAGTTGCTGGATAGCCAAGCCTACTCAGAGAGACCCTAAATTAAAAAAACCAACCAAACAAACAAAAAACCCTGTTAATAGTATCTGATAAGTCTTTGTGGTTTTTATTGTTCTAGTAAGAAAATACTGGACGTTTGCAAAGTGAGAATTCTGAGAAAATACTTGCTGCTGCTATTTAATTTAATACATGTGGCATGCACATGTAACAGATTTTCCTTTAAGTTCCTTTTTTTTTTCTTTCATCAGAATTAAGTTCCACAGGAAAGGGGTTTGTTTGGCTTTGCTTTTCTTATTCTCCATTGTATCATTAGTGCCTAAAAGAGCATCTTAAAAATTGGATAGGAATTTGCTATACATAATACTAATGTAAGTTCATTTGAAAAGATACTGTGACTTAGAAGGAATGTGAGTTTTAACTAAGGTAACGTTGAAGCCCCAGTAATTGTGGTAGACTTACGGAGTCTGAGCAATGTGGTATACAGTTGCTTAAGTGCACTGTGTGTTCTGAGTTTCCTACTTAGCAGTTCCCAATGTAGATGAGTGGGTTTGACCTGTGGTCCAACCTGACATGCAGAAATTATTTTAAAAGGGAGATGAACTGGGTAATAAAGTGTATGGGTAGCATTTCTTAACTTTCATGTTGTCAGTAAAATATTGGTTACTTTTTTAAAAAAAGTTGAACATAATGTTTTTATCATTGATTCATGTATAAATGTCAGTATCTATAATTCATTCCTCAGCTCTTAGTATATACAAGAGAAAAAATGTTTTCTACAATGACTTTGTTTTGGTATTCCAAATGTTTGAGTATCAATTTTGTGTAATCTGTGGTTGACAACTGTTGTGAAATTTTATCAAACTTTTTTTGTTTGCTGTTTTTTACATTTTTAAGAACAGCTTTGAGATACACAATTCAAACAACAAAATTTACTGAATTTTAGCATGGTTACAGAATTGTGCATCCATCACTATAATCAATTGTAGGACATTTCCATGTCCTCACAAAGAACCCCTGATTCTGGTAGCAGTTACTTTCCATCCTCCTGTAATCCCTGGAAACTATAATCTACTCTGTATGTACATTTGCCTCTTCCAGATACTTTAATCTTTAGTGTTTGACTTCTTTCATTAAGTGTGCTTTTAGATGGTTCATTCAGCATGAATCAGTACTTCATTCTCTTTCATGATAGAGTGATAGATGTGTCACATTTTATTTACTCAGTTTTAATGGATAAAATGGTGGGCTTGAGTAGTTTTCACTTTTTGGTAAGAGGGAATAGTGCTGCTTATAAGCACTGCTATACAATTTCAGGAGTGGTGGCTCTGGGGAGTCAGAGGCAGGAGGATAGAGAGTTGGTGAGCCCCTGGGCTACATTGTAAGGCCCTGTTTATAAGAAAAAAAGTTTGTGTGTAAGTATTTATGTGGACATGCATTGATTTTTTTTTTTTTTTATGGGCCAGATATATAGGAGTAATTTAAGTCGGATGGTAATTATAGTTAACATTTTGAAGATGGACAGAGGCTGTCGGTGTTGGTTTTGTTTCCCCCCCTTTCAGTGGAGGGGTTGGTTTGAGACTGGATCTCATAACCAAGACAGACCTTGAACTTAGGGTCCTCTTGTCTTCGCTCGAGTGTGGAATCACAGGTGTGTGTCACCATTCTCCATATATGTGGTGCTGGGGTCATACACTGGGGCTTGTATGTTAGGCAGGTACCTTACCAGCTGAAATGTGTCGTGTCCCCCCCCCCCCACTAACTAACTGCATTGCCTTTCTAGTGCTTACCATAGGGTCAAGAGAAAAGGCCTAGCAAAATAGAGTGAATGGAGATATGGCAGCCCAAGAATGGAAGTGCATACACAACAGTTTGATACAAGTATATAGGAGAAAGTGTAGAACAGGTAGCCAGAATTTATACTTTTTTTGTTTTTTTGGAGACAAGGTAATTCTGTCCTAAAATTCATTGTTTAGACCAGGCTGGTTTCAAGTCACAGACATCCGCCTGTTTCTGCTTCTGTGTGCTGGGATTAAAGGCAAATGCCAACATGCCCAGCCCTAAAATTTTGTATTTCTTTTGTGTGTGTGAGTGTCTGCCATGAAGTAGTGGCCGTTAACTTTTGTAGGAATTGGTTCTCTCTTTAACTATTGAATTAAGGTCTTCAGGCTTTGCTGCAAATATCTTTACTTGTTGAGCCATCTCAAAGGCCTTATACTTCTCTCTTTTGATCTTTCTTTCTTTTCTTTTTCTTTTTCTTTTTTTTTTTTTTTTTTGGAGATTCCTGGATGTCCTGGATCTCACTCTGAAGACCAGGCTGCCCTTGAACTCTGAGATCCACCTGCCTCCGCCTCCCAAGCACTGGGATTAAAGGCATGTGCCACCATTTTGGCATGCTTCTCTTTGTTTTAAAAGCTTATTTTATGTGTTTGCATGTTTAACCTGCGTATATGTGTGTTGCCTGCAGGCCTGGTGCTATTGGAGCCAGAAGAGGTTGTAGGATCCTCTGGAACTAGATGGCTGTAGGGATGCTGGGAACCAAATCTAGATCCTCTGTAAGATCAGAAAGTGCTCTTAACTGCTGAGCCATCTCTTCAGCCCCTTATTTTTATTTTTAAAAGACACTTTTTTCCCCCCACTCTAAACAGCCTGCCAGTCTTAATACAGCTGTCCACATTTCCCAGGATAAATCACAGAATGTCTTATTCTGAATAAATTGAGTGTCCAGTGTCAGGTTTAGAACAGAGTAGACATGTACCTCTCCCTAACTCCCACACACCCAAGGGATGGAACTCAGGGCCTCACACAAGCTAGGCAAGTGCTTACTACTGGGCTATGTCTGCTGCAGTCTTGATTTACCGTTCTTGTCCCTTTAATTTAGGACAGTGTCTCACTATATAGAACTGGCTGGCCTCTTAACAGAGATCTACTTGCCTCTGCTGCCTCTTAAGTGCTGGGATTAAAGGTGTGCATTACCACATCACATCGTTTTTATTTTATCCGAACAATTTTTGCTGTGTGGTCATTTAAAGAATTTGAAAGTTAAGTTTAAAATGTTTTTTTGAAATTGAAAGCTATCTTTTAATCCTATCGTTATTTAATTTTTTTCCCCTATATATACTTTTTGTAACAAAATTGGGTTGGATCCTCTTTAGGATTTGGTCCTGGAAATTACACCTAGATCCTTGCACTAGCTGGCAGGTACTCTACCACTGACCTAGCTCCCTAACGCTGTGGGGTTTGTGTTTATTGTTGTGACAGAGTGTGAGTGAGTATTGGTGCAAGTGTGGAAGTCAGGGCAACTTCTTAGACTGGTTCTCCATTCTCCTTTATGTAGATTCTGACAATCTCTTGTCAAGCTTGCACATCAAAAGCTCTTTGATTTACTGAGCAGTCTCACTTGCCCTGGTTGGGGTTTTGTGTCTTGAGACAAGTGCCCTCTGTAACCCTGGCTGGTCTTGAAATTCGTCAGCCTGCTTTTGCCTTTCACTTACTGGGATTACATATGTTCACCAGCAAAGCCTGGCTAATTTCTTTTGTTTTACCAAATTACTACATGGGTAAACATATCTAAAAGTACTTAAACTATCATTCAGTTCTACCATAATTTCTATTTTTGGATGTGGTTTTCAGATTTTCTCTTTTTATCTCTAGGAACAAGTCCACTATATCAAAAAGTATGTATTTTTGAAATTTTTTCGATTACATGCATTTCCATTTCTTTTGTCAGAATTTAACAGTGTCTTGTTTATATAAGGGAGGTCCTTAACATTTTCTCCATAAATGACAGTTGTGGAATACAAAATGTCTTTTCTCAGATATATTCTCAGGGCTTCTGAGAAAAGAAAATGTTCCTGGCCCTTGATCTTTGACCTTTCTCCCCTCTCTCTCCTAGAGTAGGACCTCCCTCATTTCCCGAAGCCCCGTCTCCTGCCCTGCTGTCAGAGCCCCCATTTCATTGTTTTAAGGAAGGTGACTAGGGATCTGAGCAGCCTCTGGGCTTCCAGTCACAACTCAGTTTTGTTGTTCTGCTCCTAAGACTATAGCATGGCTTTCAGTCATTTGTCCCTGCCCTTCAGAAACCTGTCTTTCCTTGCCTATTTTGCATTAAAATGAGTGTCTTGCATGACACTCATTTTAATCTTGTTACCAATCCAGTGTCCTCTTAAGGTAATTACAATTTGCTTACATTATGTAGGATAAAGAAAGGTGGGAAGAAGGTACTAGGCACAGAGTATATCCGCAGGTAGGAATAACTTAACCCTGACCCTGATAAACAGGGCTTGGTTTTCTAGGCAAGACACCCGATGTATCAGGTGCCTTCTGAGAGTGCTGTGTCTTCCTCAAGGCAAATTCAGTGGAGACTAATGTAGGAGATGATATAAAGGGGAGAATTGCCCGTCTTATCTGATAAAGAGATAATGGGATTAGTTGAAATGAACTAGTTATGAAGGTACCTGTCTTGAGATGTTGGTTGCAGTTTTGGGGAAATGATCCAGCAGGAGCAGGCCTGATGATTTGACTTTATGAAGGAGCCAGAAGATGGTGGTAGAACACAGACACATCTCTCCATACCTTCACTGCTTCCCTTGGCTCCCTTTTGAATTGTATTGATGGAAGTATTCTGGTCTTCAGCAAGTGATTGGTAGGTTGAAGCTGGCAGTTGGATATAGCTGAACAGGTGTGGTTCCTGAATGTTAGGCTGAGGACTTGCTATTGGATTTTGGGTCTTGACAGCAAGAACCAGTTCCTGAGGGAATACCATTTTGTTAGTTTGTGTGAAACTCAAAGGTGTATTTCTTTTACTTGTTTTGTTTTGAGAAGGGTTTCTCTGTGTATCCCTAGCCGTCCTGGATCTCACTCTAGACCAGGCTGGTCTGCCTGCCTCTGCCTCCTGAGTACTGGGTTTAAAAAAAGTGCTGGCATCAAAGGCATGCACCACCACTGCCCAGCTGTATTTCTTTTACAAATAGGTCAGGTAATTTAAACATTAACTCCAAAATAATCCCAACACTGAGGTGGCAAAGGCAGACAGATATCTTGAGTTCAAGGCCATCCTGCTCTGAAGCCTAACCAAGGCTGCATCATGATACCCTGTCTCCAAAACAAAACTAAACCAAGAAGGAGAAATTGAGTAAATTTGGCATTTTCTGAATGCTGGGATTAATGGTATGCCTGGCTGCCCCCTCCTTCCTCCCCTCCAAGAAAATCATGGGCAGCTCTAGAACTTTGCTGCAGCAGGCAGTGGTCTTGGGTAGCATTGTATACCTGAAAGATAGCTGTGGAGCTCACTGTCAGAGTTCAGACTCAGGGCCATAGTTCTGAACTTTGTAAAATGGGATCAGTATTCTAAGCTTTGTGGACAAGGGTGGCACTGTGTGTGTGCTGAGTTGGAGTGAGGGCGCATCTTACTGTACTATTATGCTGTGCTGTTATTCACTGGGTAGGGAAAGTGGAAACCAGTAGCATTTGTTTTGTTGAAAGGACTGAGAATATTTGTCCAGGTCTTTTCTACTTTGTTTGCAGTGGCCACTATACTTTTCTTGGTTTCCATTCAAGGCCGAAATTGCTTATTTGTTTCTAGCTGCTGTTACATCAAGAGACTTGGGCACATTGTGGAGACAGTGCCTGGGGAGAGGTTGGACTTGGTATTATGCAATTTCCAGAAATACCAATTAGTAATTCCTGTGTCCTTGAGTGTAGTTAATATCCCCAGTTGTCCTACCTCTGGTAATAAGGCACACATGATTACATGTTTGGTCGTTTGCCTTTGAGGTTGTGTTAAAAAACAAAACAAAACAACAACAACAAAAAAAAAAAAACCCAGAAGACTAAAGGGGACTTAAATTTGAAGACTTTACATCTGAAATAGCTGGCATTCACTCTGAGGAAGCATCTGTTTTATGGGACTGACCATTATTGTAGGGTTAAAATGAGAACCACATGTAGTATAGAACCTGCCAATGTGGGTGGGCAGTGGTCATACTTGGCAGCTGCCCTTGGGCTACTGTGATTTTTCCAGGACTCAGTTTCTTGTGTATAAAATTGTGTAAAAGGTTTAGGCTCCAGTCTGGAGTTTGAGGGAAATATTGTTGCTGTTTGTTTGTTAGAGGTGTGATCTCTGTACCCTAGGTTGGCATCTAACTCCGCAATCCTTCGTCAATAGCCTTCTGAGTGTAGGGATTACAGGTGTTGCATTACCTCACCCAGTAGTAATTCATCTATTTTCCAAACAGTAGCTCATAGTGGGTTGAGATATGACAAAGGATATCACACATTTCAAGGCTACTTCATAAAACCTTTGCCTGATTTTATGTGTTGAAATGTCTTTTTCCCCCTCCTCTTCTTTCTCCTTTTTAGACAGGGCTTTTCTATGTAGCCCTGACTGGCTGCCGTGGAACTCACAGAGATCTGCCTACCTCTGCCTCTCAAGTGCTGAGAATTAAAGGTTCCAACTACCTCGCCTAACTTTAAGTGTTTTTGGTTTTTCGAAACAGAGTTTTTCTGTGTAGCTTTGCACCTTTCCTGGATCTCGTTCTGTAAACCAGGCTGGCCTTGAACTCACAAAATCCGCCTGCTTCTGCCTCCCAAGTGCCAGGATTAAAGGCGTGAGCCACCAATGCCCGGCTTAAGTGTGTTCTTTTTGGTTTTTTCGAGACAGGGTTTCTCTGTGTAGCTTTGCGCCTTTCCTGGAACTCACTTGGTAGCCCAGGCTGGCCTCGAACTCACAGAGATCCGCCTGCCTCTGCCTCCCGAGTGCTGGGATTAAAGGCGTGCGCCACCACCGCCCGGCCTCTTAAGTGTGTTCTTAATCTGGGTGATATCAGAGAAGTTAAGAATGGTTTATATAATAACTTGATGGTAATTATGTTTTATTTTTGTTTAATTTTTTTTGAGACAGTTTCTCTGTATAGCACTGGCTGCCCTGGAACTCTGTTCTGTAACTGTTTTGTAAACCAGACTAGTCTCAAACTCAGATCCACCTGCCCCTCCTCCTGAGTGCTGGGGTTAAAGGCATGTGTCACCACTGTCCAGGTTTTTTGATTACTTTTTGCTGCTTAGTGGTTTTTGTTTTCTTCATTTACCCAGGAGTAATCCTGATTATGCTTTCTAGTAGAAGGTAGAATGCCTAGATCTTTGGTTTCTGTTCTATTCTTTGTACTTAGTGCTCCGTAGAAGTTTGGGTGTGGTGAAGGTTGAGGAAGTAGGTAGTTTTTGGAAACAAGTATTTAGAGATGGTCATTTGTGTATTCTATGCATGCTGTGCTGTGTTGTATGGTAAGGTACTTGTCTTCTATTTTCAGGTACTTTCCTCATGTGTTTTTTAGAAATAATTTATTTAGCTTTTATGTGTATTGATGTGAAGGTGTCAGATCCCCTGGAACTGAAATTATAGACAGTTGTGAGCTGCCTTGTGGGTGCTGAGAATTGAACCCACCTCCTCTGGAGGATGAGCCAGTGCTCTTAACCACTGAGCTATCTCTCCAGTCTGCTCCTCATGACTTTTTAATATTTATTTATTTATTTATTTATTTATTTATTTATTTATTTATTTATTTAT
>CABHPH010122839.1:5656-21780 GCA_902168325.1 Peromyscus nudipes | reverse complement strand
GGGGTCAGGAGTGCTGGGGCAGGGCACAGCCTAGGAGGAGCTGGGCTGCCTGGGGTCACGAGTGCTGGGGCAGGGCACAGCCTAGGAGGAGCTGGGCTGCCCGGGCCCTTTCAAGCTCTGATGTGGAATAAAGTCAGCGGGCAAAGGAACTAGCCCACATCAGTTTTCAGGGGTGTATTAGGAGCTTCCAGGCAGCGGGACAATGAGTGGAACCCTAAGAGGACCAGAGTGTGGCTGCAGGTGTTGTAGAACTCCTGGTTTCCTAGCGTGGAGGCAAGACAGGCCATGGTAGATGGACAGGGTTTGTTGCAGGTGACCGTGCCTCAGTGTCATACAGGGGGCAAAGCTGCATCTGTGGCAGATCCTAATCCTAACCTATGTCTTCCTCCTGGCTGGGCTTAAGCCATAAATGCCCACCGCTTGGAAAGTGGGGCCACTGGGCTATGGCATGGAAGCACAGCTCTGTTTTCCAGCTTGGGGGTGTCCTTCCAACCCTTGAGTACACAGCTGTCTCTGTGTCCCAGCTGCCTGCCTTCTCCTCCTTGCCCACAGGCCTTCACCAGCGGCCTTCGGAGGTACTTGCAGTATTACCGGGCCTGTGTTCTCTCTACTCCACCTACCCTGAGTCTCCTCACCATTGGCTTTCTCTTCAAGAAACTGGGCCGGCAGCTCAGGTGAACCTCATCACAGTAGCCTAGCATGGGCCTCAGGAGAAGATGTGGAGCTTTCAGAGCAGTAGAGAGCCAACTCTGCTCCCTGACAAGGAGGGCCCAGAAGAATCGTCCTTGTTGTCTGAACAGTCCCTGCACAGCTGGGACTCTGTGCGATAGAGAAAGGGTTGCTGGGCCCAGGGATTCCTGCCTAAACAGCGCTGCAGCAGGGGAGGGAGGACCATGCCTCTGACACCCATGAGCCCGTTAGTAAGCCACAGGCGTAGTGTCTCCTGGCAGGTGCTCTCCGCTGAGAGAAGCTGGAGGTGGCAGATAATATGGGAGGAGTTCATGTTCCAGGCAGCCAAGAATTGGGGAGGTGGAGCCTGGGATCTAGACAGTGTGAGTGGGGGAGTCATGTGGCACACAGGCTACAGTGAGGTAGAGAGGGTGAGCGTTCATGAGGGGGATTGTGCTCATCCTAGTCAGACAAGGTGGTAACCTATGCCGGGCAGAGGGTCAGATGGTACCATCAGAGTGGAGTTAGAGAGTAAGGGTGAGGTGGGGAGGCCCAGTATGGATGTGGTAGTGCCATGGGAGGACAGCGCGGGGACAGTGCTGGGCAGGAGTCCAGCAGGCTGCTTAGATCCGGTTTGTTGGGGGTACAAGTAGTTTTTAAAGCCTGTGTGGACCAGTCGCTTAGGGGAAAATGAGTATTTAGCTTACTTGTTTTGATCTGGTCCTTGGGACCCTGTACCCCTGTCACCTGATCTGATCCAGCTTCTGTGTCTAGGTACTTGGCTGAGCTTTGTGGTGTTGGCACTGTATCCCTGGCAACCAGTGGAGAACCCAGGCCTGTCTTCCCCACTGTGAGTCGTCCTTCCTTTTCTCAAGTGTGAGCTTGCCTGCCTCCCTTGAGTTGTGCGTTCTTGTCATGTTTGGAGCTGTGGTCTCTAGCCACATTGCCTGGCCAGGCGGTGTGGTGGCTCTGCACCCACCCTGCTGCTTCCCGCTGTTTGTAGGGGGTGAAGCTTCTGTCCTACCTCTACCAGGAGGCCCTGGATAACTGTAGTAATGAGCACTATCCTGTGTTGCTGTCCCTGCTGAAGACCAGCTGTGAGCCCTACACACGGTAGGTGGTGGGCGGCCGGCGGCCATGCTGGCCATGCCTTCTCTCCCTGCAGTGGATGCGGGAGGCTACGCTTAGACCAAGTATGTATTTGGGCTTCCTGTTGATCCACTGAGTGCTGGGGTCCGTGTGAAACATACTGGACAAATGGACCTACTAGGTAGCAAACCATACCCATGGCTGGCAGGATCCACTGGCAGTGTCCTGTTTCACTCTGTGGACTGGCCACACCCACCTGTCATCCACACCCGCCTAGCTCCCCCCTCCTCGCCATGTCCCATGTCCCCACAGGTTCATCCATGATTGGGTGTACAGTGGAGTCTTCAGAGATGTTTATGGGGAGTTCATGATCCAAGTTAACCATGAGTACCTCAGCTTCCGGGGTAAGTAGCCATTGGCCGCTAGGCTGTGCCCTTTGCCTGGGGTCAGGGCCGTTGTAACTGCAGACCATCATGCTCTGTCCATGTTCTGTCAGACAAGTTTTACTGGACCCATGGCTACGTGCTCATTTCCAAAGAGGTGGAGGACTGTGTTCCCGTGTTCCTGAAACATATTGCCCATGACGTGTACGTCTGCGGGAAGACCATCAACCTGCTGAGGCTCTGCTGTCCCCGGGTGAGGGGGTCCTGCTAGCTGGGTTGGGGGGCTTGTACAGGGGGGAGGCCCCTGGGTGAGGGGGTCCTGCTAGCTGGGTCAGGGCTTGTACAGGAGGGAGGCCAGCTCTGTCTAGGGACTGTGTCTGACTGGTAGGCCCTAGTGCATTTGCTGCCACAGTCCCCTGTGGAGATGAGATTCCCACAGTGCTCCTCAGTTTCTGATTCCGTTTCTGCTCTAGGCCCCATACATGGTGTCTCCATTGTTGGGGTACTTGCTCTGTGGAATCATCAAGGGTTTCTGCTGCCCCCAGATTTAGGAATGAACTTTTCAAGGAAGAAATGGCTGTCTTCGTCCATCACTGAAAACTCAGTTGCAAGGCAGTGCTTGGTTTTGCTCCTGGCCTTGGCCATGTTCTCACTGCAGCCCTTCCTCTCTGGCAGCACTATCTCTGTTGGTCAGATGTCCCTGTCCCTCGTATCTCGGTGATCTTCTCTCTCGAGGAGCTGAAGGAGATCGAGAAGGACTGTGCTGTCTACGTTGGGCGGATGGAGAGAGTTGCCCGTCACAGCTCCATCAGCAAGGAGGAAAAGGTACCTGGTTGTGGGGCTTTGGCTTTCTCTGCACTTCCCTTCACTTATTGGGGTTCGGGGTGGATAGAGAGCTCCCACACCCCAGTGGTGGGCCATTGCCACTCTCAGCAACTTCTGCCTGGTGCCCAACAGGCAGTAGGAGCAGCCAGGCAGACTCAGGGCCAAGAAGTGGGCTTTGTTCCACCCCCCTCCCCCGAGTCTAGGTGGCCTTGCCTGCACTCCAGGTTTTGCTAACATGGGTGGCTCCAGCTGGAAAATCCAGGCAGCAAGGCCTAAAGTTCCTCCACTTGGGTAGTTTTATAAATAATGGGTGTCTTCCTGGAAGCAGCGCCTTAATTCTCCAGCGTACTCCAGGACAAGACTACTATGACAGTGTGCTCTAGTGACTGGCCAGTGCCGATCTCAAGAACTTTTTCCTAGCTTGGTACCTAATGGGCAGCAGGAGAGACCAGGCAAGAACAGACTCAGGAGCAGGAGTGGTCCATGAGCCCTTCATTTATCTCTGGGTACATAGTCACCTCCTATTCACTGCTCCAAGGGGGAGGCCTCCCTGTCTTCCCAGCCTTGCGTGAGGCATTCCCTGCTAACATTCTGTGTAGGTTGGGAGGGGTGTCTGTTGACAGTGGCCAGCAGCAAGGTTGTTTTTAGAGAACTAGGGTAGTGTTCTCGCCACACTATCCTAGGAGAAGGGACAGGGCATTAAGATAGTTTGCTTATTGTCTTTTAGGAATTGCGTATGGAAATTGCAAAACAAGAACTAATTGTCCATGCCCGGGAAGCAGCATCTCGGGTCCTGAGAGAGCTGAGTGGTGAGTGCAGTTCCAGATCTCTCTTCCGCTCTGCTGGGGCCCCTGCCGGACTCTTCACAATTGCATATGCCTCTCACCTTCTCTTGAAGACCGGCAGATGTCAGAACAGATGGCTGTGGACACCAGGAAGCGAGAGCAGTTTCAGCGGCTGAAGGAACAGTTTTTGAAGGATCAGGAGGTGGGTGGGTGGTCTGGGTTCTGGGTGGTTCTGGCCCTGGAGTCTTTGATTTAGTAAATGAGGCTGTCTGTGTTGTGTAGCGACGCCTGGCGGCTAGACAAGAGGAGCTAGATGATGATTTCAGCTATGCCCGTGAGCTCCGTGACCGGGAGAAGAGGCTCAAGGCCCTGGAGGAAGAGCTGGAGAGGAAGGCCAGGTAGGGCGGCGGTGTGGCAGCAGGTCCCACAGCGCTGGTTTCATCTGAACTAGGGATGGTTTGTCTTTTTTTCTTTGATGCTAGGGATCAATTCCAAGGCCCCAGTGTTGGTAGGCAAGTGCTCTACCAGAGAGCAACACCCTTACTAGTTATTTTGGCTTTTAATCTGAAAAATTACAGACCTATGTCAAGACAGAAAGACAGTAAGTCTGCTGGACCAGGATGCTGTCCTGGGCTAAGGGGTTAGAGCCCATAGGCTGTGCTCTGGGGTCTAGTCCCAGTGCACACAGTGTGTTTGGTGTCCTGGCTGTTTATTAATATTGTTTATTTTGTGGTGCTATGGAGCCAACTTTGGGCCTTGAGCGTACAAGTAAGCACTACTATTGAACCACATCCCCAAGGTCTTGCTGTGTGGCCGGCTGGCTTTAAATTTGCAGTCCTCCTGTCTCAGCCTTCCCGGTGCTGATTACAGGTGTATGCCACTCCACCTGGTCTGTTCATCTTAAACAGCTTCCACTGGTTTTTTATTTAACAGAGCAATGGGCCGTTAATCTAGCACAGTTCTTGAGTCTGTTCCTCCTTGTCTCATTGCTTGTTCTAGAAACCAGCTCATTGTTTCAATGGGAGGCTTCTGTAGAAGGGACTGGCCACATCTTGTATGGTGCCCTTGGAAGCTCAGCTGTTGCAGCCTTAGATACTGTTTTCAGGGGAAAGGAGGGGTTTGCCTCCTGTATGTGCTCTGCATACACACATGTGAGTAGGTACTCTGTTCACATAAGAGGAATCCAGGCATGGAGGCCCTGTTCTGACTTCTGCCAGCCAAATTGGAGATAGCACATTGTGCCTCAATGCCCAGTGGTTGGAGGCTTGGAATCCCTGGGTTTGCATTGATTGTGTTCTTTTAGTCAGTCTCCAGTTCTCTTGGGTTTGAACTTGCACATGGGAAGAGGTCTGCTGTGCAGTACAGAAAATGTGGCCTGGTTCCATTGGGCTGGTCGTCAGCCACCTGCTTGTTCTCTTGTCTCTGGCCATGTACATTTTTCCATTTTTCCTCTGGTCATTTGTCCAACAGCAGTTGCCAAAGGGGCCATCTGTCCATTGGAGCCTTTCAGTGTGGTGGGCAGCAAGGCCGTCCCTGGGAGACCAGTCTGTGGTGGGGAAGATGGAGACCAGGAGTCTGGGGAGGGCGCCTACTTGGAGAAGCATCTTAGCCTGAGTCTGCCCACCAGATGGTGCAGAGTGGTTGTAGTGACCATGTCCTCTCTGCTTGTGGCTTCAGGCAGGCACTGGTTGACCATTATAGCAAGTTGTCTGCAGAGGCAGCTCGTCGAGAGCAGAAGGCTCTGTGGAGAATCCAGAGGCACCGGCTAGAGAGCGCACGCCTTCGTTTCCTCCTGGAAGACCAGAAGTGCATTCAGGTAAGGCAGCGCTGGCAGCCGCTCCTGCACACAGTCGTGCACTCGTGCCTTCTTGTGTAAGGGTGCAGATGGCACTTGCTGCGGCTCAGGCTTCCGGCCAAATCCGGACAGCGAGTAGGCAGCAGGGCCAGTGGCATCTGTGATGGGTGAGGGGCACTGTGTGAAGGCTGTGGTGTGTACCAGCTTTTGGTCACTACAGAGCTGCTGTGTCTTCCTGTTGGCTTGAATTTCAGGAGATGCTGAGAGACATGGAGGCTCACCCGCCCCAGGAGCCACTGAGCGTGTTCCCAAGCACATGCTCTCAGGTAATAGGCTCTACAGGATCTTGGGAGCTCTGCTGGGACTCTGAGTTAGATGCTCTAGCTTGGTTGTCCTGTGTCCCTCAGAACTTAGTAGGTGTCGGTCACTGTTGCTGAGCTCACCTTGGGGACACAGGGTTAAATGGCTGGAGGGATTCAGTATGTGCTGTGTTTCAGGTCCCATCTCCAGGTCCTGAGCATGCAGATGAAGGCCATAGCTGTGATCTGGGGTCTGCAGAACTGCATTGGGATCATCCAAGTCCACCAACGCCATCAGCCCTCCAGTCTGCAGCAGAGGGAGCTGATGACCCTGGTGCTGGGCAGGCAGAGGTAGCTGGGCCATTCTCTCCTGGTCTCAGCATCACAGACTTTCTGCCCACGGGCCCTGGGCCTGAACAGCCTGTGGATAACACTGGAGCTCCCTTCTTAGAGGTGGCATTGCAGACCATCTGTTCAGAACTATCCCCTGTAACACCTGGGCCAGCACTCACAGCAGCTGGCCCCCAGCCTACCCAGTCAGAGTATGATTTCAATACCATCCTGAGGCCAGCTATGGCCACCTCCTCTTCACCAGGACCCTCGCAGGATGTCCAAAACAGTTTGGACAGTGAAAAGCAGCATCTATTGGGGGACATGCCCACAAAACTGGATGCATGTGTCCATGACATGCAAGAGACTTTGCCTTGCCCACATCCACTCAAGCATGTCACTTCTGAGGAGGGGACCTTCCAGCCTGTGGGGCAGCTCCTTGAACACATATCAGGGACTGCTGTCCCTGCAGAGAGCCTTGCTTCTGGAATGGCTCCTTGCCAGCCACTTAGCATTTCCAGATGTGTGTCAGATGCCAGCACCAAGCAGGGGGACTATATGTCAGATGTGGCTCTTCCTCAGCCACAGGGGAACATCCATGGACATTTGTCAGATGCCAGCACTGGAGCTGGGGAGAATGTGTCAGAAGTGGCTCCTTCTAGGCCACGGTGGAATGTCCGTGGACACGTATCAGATGCCAGCATCAAGGTTGGAGAGAATGTGTCAGATGTGACTCCTTCCCGGCCAAGGTGGAACATTCATGGTCATGTGTCAGATGCCAGCATCAAGGTTGGGGAGAATGTGTCAGATGTGGCTCCTTCCAGGCCACGGTGGAATGTCCACGGACATGTATCAGAGGCAAGCATCAGGATTGGGGAAAATGTGTCAGATGTGGCTCCTTCCCGGCCACGATGGAACATTCATGGACACGTGTCAGATGCCAGCATCAGGATTGGGGAGAATGTGTCAGATGTGACTCCTTCTCGGCCACGGTGGAATGTCCACGGACATGTGTCAGAGGCAAGCATCAGGATTGGGGAGAATGTGTCAGATGTGACTCCTTCTCGGCCACGGTGGAATGTCCATGGACACGTGTCAGATGCCAGCATCAGGATTGGGGACAGTGTGTCAGAAGAGGCTCTTCAACCACATGGATGTACTCAGCCTCCCTTGATTCTGGAGGAGCCCTTGCCAGAAGCTGAGCCTGACCCACTCAAGCCCCATCAGTGCCCTCCTGCCCGTGTGTCCCCGTCAGGCCTTCATGTGGAAGCACAGAGCCCTGTTCGGGAAAGTGGGCCACAGCTACCTGGAGAAACGAAGCCTACCATCTCTTCTAGCCTTGGCAGCACAGAAGAAGGTAGCCTACAGACCAAGCCCCCTGTTGTGGCTGAGCCTAGCACGCTGGGAAATGGCATCCCTGAAGAGACAGGTGAGAGCGGGCCGTGCTGGTCAGGATGGGACCGTGGCACACCAGAGGCAGTGTCGTGATATCTTCTGTGGTCCTTTTTGTCAGCCAGGATTGCCTTGCTGCTGTGGGGGTTCTGGAGAAGTTCTCTGGGCCAGCCTTACTATGTATGTCTCCTCAGCAGGTGCTGGGCACTGATGGCCCTCCTACCCACTTTGTGTCTTCGTAGGTCCAGGGAGGAGTAGGGATGCAGAAGACCTCTCTCCATGGCCTCCAAGCTCACAGGTCAGGGAAGCATGTAGGGAATGTCACCACATGGGACTCCCACACGCCCATTTTCAGTACAAGCAAAGTGGGGGGGCAGGGCGTAGTACAATGGGTGGGGATGCAGTTCTTTGAGGTTGGTCTCTTTTTAGGAAGACACAGCCGTCCCAAGCAGCCCAGGCCCTAGTGAGGAGGTCTCGGACACAGAGGCTGAGGCCAGACGCTGGGGCAAGCAGCAAGCCTATTTGGCAGACCTCACAAAGCTCTACCACCTGGAGCAGTACCCAGACAGCTACGAATCCATGTGTGAGTGGGCCAGCTACAAGGGCAGGTGGGGGCTGGGTGTGCTCTAGGCCAGTGTATCCCTAAGTTTCAGCGAGTCTGTTTTGTTTCCCACAGCAGAGCCTCCTGTGGCTCACCTGGTCCATCACATGCTTCCCCAGGCCTTTGCTTTCCCCGTGGACCCCCAAGTTCAGTCAGCGGTGGATGAGACTGCAGTGCAGCTAAGTGAGCTGCTGACGCTGCCTGTGCTTATGAAGCGCTCGCTTACGGCACCTCTGGCTGCCCAGTGAGTGCTGCCACCCGCCCTTTGCTGCCCGCCACCCGCCCTTTGCTGCCCGCCACCCTAACCTCCAGCTTCCCCCCAGTGTCAGCCTGGTGAACAAAGCTGCGGTGGACTATTTTTTTGTGGAGCTGCACCTGGAGACACATTTTGAAGCACTGCGCCATTTCCTGCTGATGGAAGATGGAGAGTTCGCGCAGTCCCTTAGTGACCTGCTCTTTGAGAAGGTCACTAAGACATGGAGTTGGGATCAAGCTGGCCTGTAGAGCTGTTGTGGGTAGAGTATGGGTGGCTGCTGGCCTCAGGCCCACCCACACAGAGATGCCATACTCCCTAGCAACATGACAGTGGTGCTTCGGCAGAACTTGGGTTTCTGGGCAAGTAGGGAGGGACAGGGCACAAACCCGGGACTCCTTGAAACATTGTCTCTCCACTTCCTCAGCTAGGGGCTGGACAGACGCCTGGGGAGCTGCTCAACCCATTGGTCCTTAACAGCATCCTGAGCAAGGCACTGCAGTATAGCCTCCATGGGGACACTCCACATGCTGCCAACCTGTCTTTTGCCCTCAAGTACCTGCCTGAGGTGTTTGCCCCTAATGCGCCGGATGTGCTGAGCTGCCTGGAGCTCAGGTACAAGGTCAGCAGTGTCCTGCCACAAGTGGATAGGGGAGGTATGGCCTGCAGCTGCAGGTGCTAAGTGGGGCTTCCTGAACAGGTTGACTGGCCCCTCAACATCGTTATCACCGAGAGCTGCCTGAACAAGTACAGTGGTATCTTCTCCTTCCTCTTGCAGCTGAAGCTCATGATGTGGACACTCAAAGACATCTGCTTCCACCTCAAGCGCACAGGTGAGGCCTGGCCTAAGTCCATCCCATGTGTGGCTTCAGGCTGATGCTCACCCTGTTTGTTCTCCAACAGCTCTAGTGAGCCACACAGCTGGCTCAGTGCAGTTCCGCCAGCTGCAGCTGTTTAAGCACGAGATGCAGCATTTCGTGAAGGTCATCCAGGGCTACATTGCTAACCAGATCCTGCATGTCAGCTGGTGCGAATTCAGGGCCCGGCTAGCTGTAGTAGGTGACCTGGAGGAGATCCAGCGGGCCCATGCCGAGTACCTGCACAGGGCCGTTTTCAGGTGAGTCAGGCCCCTGGACTTGGTGCCCGGGTCAGGCTGGGCAGATCACCAGCAGCTCTACCCTCCACTAGGGGCCTGCTGACCGAGAAGGCGGCACCAGTCATGAACATCATCCATAGCATCTTCAGCCTGGTGCTCAAGTTCCGTAGCCAGCTCATCTCCCAGAGCTGGGGCCCGGCTACTGGCCCCCGTGGTGCCGAGCACCCCAACTTCGCGCTCATGCAGCAGTCCTACAGCACCTTCAAGTACTACTCCCACTTCCTCTTCAAAGGTGAGCCCCCCTGCCGGGCTGGGCTGCCGGGGTGGCAAGGCAAGGGTGGGCAGGAGCCTGAGAATTGGATGCCTCTCCAGTAGTGAGCAAGCTTGTGAACCGTGGCTACCAGCCCCACCTTGAGGACTTCCTGCTTCGAATCAACTTCAACAACTACTACCAGGACTCCTGAGGACAGACAGGACCATGGGCTGCATCCCGTCTGACCTGGCTACAGCACTGAGCACCCAGACAGAACTGAAAAAGCTGCTTTATTTAGAGGCCTGGGAGATTGAACAAGTGTCAGGCCTAGTCCTTTGGGGCAAGATGCACAGACAGGCTACAAGGCTCATTCAGCCCTGTTTGCATTGCTTATAAGCATGAGACTGAGTTCCTCTATTGGCATGAAGCACCATGTGCTGGGGGCATGTTGAGTGCTAGGCCAGGGCAGTACTGCTAAGGTGGTATCAGACAGAGATGGGTCAGGTTTTGACTGGAGATCTCTGCCATCATGGAGAGACCGTGAGGGTAGGGATCCCAGTGGTCTCAGCAACTCAGCAGCACTGGGGAAGCCTCGGGAGACTCCAGACATGTGGAGGACACCGAGGCCTTTATGAGGATCATGTTACACAGAGTTCTGCCGCCCAGAGGGGTGGCCTGCTGCTGTAGGAACACTGCTCATCAGTGGTCCTTGCCGCTGCTTCAGGGCCTGTGGCCTCAGTGGCCACTTCTTCGCTGTAGTAAGGAGACTCCAGCAGCTTCAGGACACGCCGTACCTAGAGAACAGGTGAGAGGAATTAGGGAGGGGCATATTTAATGACCGCCCTTTCTCCCGGGACATAACAGGCACAGGGGTCTGCTTACCTCGGAAAAGTCTCCGTTTTCGGCAGCTTCAATGGCATTCTGTGCAATATAGTTCCTTAGGATGTACTTGGGATTGTTGGCGTGCATGATGCGCACACGGTCTGCCTGCCAGGCAGCAGTGTCTCCGACACCCTCCTTCTCCTTGTCCAGACGGGCTCTGGAATCATATCCCTAGCTAGCTTTTTCCAACAAGACCAGCTTGCTCCAGCCCCCCTATTCAGGGCCATCTGCAGCCCCCCCCCATGTGCCACTGGTCCAAGGAGCCAGCACAGGTGACCCTGGAAGCTGCCTACCTGTACTCCTGCAGCCAAGTTTTCCAGTGGTCTGTGTTCTTGCTCTGCAGTTCAGCGGGGCTCAGCTGTTCCAGCCGGGACTGGTGTTCCACACGCTCTAGCTCCTTTGTGACATTTGCTTGAGTGCCGATGAGTGCAAAGAGCTGTGGGTTCGACTGTGCAAGCATCAGCATCATAGAGAGCTGCCTGCAGGGAGGGGTGGTACAGGAAGTACCTCAGCTAGGGGCAGTGAACAGATTTTGTCTTGCTGTGAGGTCGGCTGCTTTGTAGATAGCCACGTGACTCAGGTGCTGAGGCAACTTCCAAATTGCCCTGGACCCGGACGTTGCAGTTAGCTGAGGAGGTCAGGGACCATCATGATCCAGGTGTGTTTCTACCAAATCTCAAGTGCCATTTCCTCTGAATGGTCACTGCTCCATTCTCCACTAAATTCCTTCTGCATGACTAGCCCCTGGGTTGTTATTTGAAAGCCTATAAACCACCACCACCACCATTTCCCACATCTCCTCTGGACACTGTGCACACCCTATGGGAGATGCTGTGGGAACGCACAGTCTGCTTGGCATCTCCGTCCCAGTCCACCTGTGCCCTGCTTTTTCCATGTTAGTGCCCTGGTCCCCAATGTGACCGAAATGTGACCTTACTACATTTCATGCCTAGGAATGGGGCAGTTGCCA
The DNA here is from genome assembly GCA_902168325.1 of Peromyscus nudipes. NCBI lineage: Eukaryota > Metazoa > Chordata > Mammalia > Rodentia > Cricetidae > Peromyscus > Peromyscus nudipes. The sequence goes on along the minus strand of CABHPH010122839.1, from coordinate 10,158 downwards.
GGGCCTCAGGTGTACCTGTGAAGGACTCTCACAGGCAGTCCCCAACCTCCCTGCTGCTTCCCTTCTGAAAACCAATTCCAAGGGTATACACTTACCGGGGATCCATCTGGGGTCGGAAGGCAAGCTTCAGCTCTTCCAGAGAGGCACACTGGGAGGTCAGCTTGGTTAGGAACTCTGCTGAGTCTGATGGGTCAGCTGGGAAGGAGCTCAGCATATAGAAGGTATTTGTGAAGTCAGCACCTGAAAAATGAGCTGCTCAGGTGCTGGGAGGCAGATGCTGGCTCCCATTTCCATAGACACCAGACATCTGTTACAAGTCCTTTGTAGGTGACATCACCTGAAAAATGGATTGACACTGACAGAAAACAAGGCTAGCCTGGGACCCCCAGTCACAGTGCCTGCCTGGGGACTCCCTGGGGCACCTCGACACACCCCATACAGTGTAGCTGTCAGCCTCACCTGGCAATCAGAGTCACTTGGAACCATGCAACTCCTAAGCAACATATGAAAGTAAATGCAAAAAGAGGGCTGGTAAGATTGCTCAGTGGGTAACGGGGCTTGCTACCATATGCACTGGCCCAAGTCTGATCCCCAAGACCCAAATCGCGGAAAGAACTGACTCCTGCAAGTTGTACTTTTACCTCTGCTATGTACATTGTAGTACACTACACACGCGAACACAATCATTTCTTAAAAATAGAAAATGAGGCCAAGTGGTGGTGGCACATGCCTTTAATCCCAGCACTCAGGAGGCAGGCAGATCTCTGCACGTTCCAGGACAGCCTGGGCTACACAGAGAAACCTGTCTTGGGAAACCAATTTATAAAATGAGAAGTCAGGTGTAGCAGTATGTGGGAGGCTGTCAAGTTCCAGGCCGGCCTAGGCTATATAGCAGAACCCAGTTTGTCTTGTGCTCACATGCTGTGGTCCATGTGTGGACGTTAGAGGACGGCTGTGTGGAGCAGTTCCTCTAACTGTTTCTGGGAGTCAAACAGGTCTTCAGGCTTTGTAGAGCAAGCTTTAACCGATGAACCATCTCACCAGCCTTCCCAGTCTCTGTGTTTGTGATGCGTGCACATGAAGCCAGAGCAAGATCCCTGCTGTCTTCCTCTACTGCTCTCAGCCTGGCCTCAAGACACTCAACTGGAAGCACCCTCCCCACCCTGTAATGTTGAGGTTACTGCCTTTTTATGTGGGTGCTAGGGACTAGAGCTGGGGTTCCCATCCCTGCAGAACAAGCACTCTTATCCACTGAGCCATCTCCCCAGCTCAAGACCCAGTTTCAAAAAATAAGAAGGCTCAGTGGCCAGAGGCCCTTGTCACTGTGCCTGACAACCTGTGCTCACTCCCCAGGATCAACATGGTAGACGAGAACTGACTCCTGCAAACGACCTCCATGCTCGTGGGGCCATAGGCACATTCACCTTCATTTACAAAAGTAATTTTAAAAGGCCAGGCACTGTGGTGGCACACACCTTAGCACTCCAGGGACAGCGGCAGGCAGATCTCTGAGTTTGAGGCTAACCTGGTCTACATAGCAAGTTCCAGGCCAACCAGGGCTACACAGTGAGATCCTGTCTCAAAAAGATGAAAAAACTCCCAGAGTAAAAGAGATAAGACATACAGAAAACAAACTTGTCAGGGATTAGTTCTAACTAATGGATTAACCATCCCTGCGATGGAGAGGCAAGTAGACAGAGTAGAGGAGAAAGATGTGATTCAGCCTGTCTATAAAATGCCTGCGTTTGGAGACAGAGTTTCTCTGTATAACAATCTTGACTGTCCTGGAACTTACTTTGTAGACCAGGCTGGCCTCGAACTCACAGAGATCCGCCTGCCTCTGCCTCCCAAGTGCTGGATTAAAGGCGTGTGCCACCACTGCCCAGCTGCCCCCTTGGGTTGAAAATGAAAAATAAAAATCCATGCAAACAGGATCTACAGAGGCTGAGGTGGTGGCACATGCCTTTAATACCTGTGGCAGGCAGATCTTTGTGTTCGAGCCCAGCCTAGTGCACGCTGAGTTCTAGAACAACCAAAGCTATGTGGAGAGACCCTATTGCAAAATAATAAAAAACAAAGAGGCTGGCGTGGTTACACTAACACAGGCAAGACAAGCTGCGCACATGACCCCTGCGTTCAGGAGGCTGGCGCAGGAGGAGCGCTAGTTCAAGGCCAGCCTGGGCTAGAGTGTCTCCCGACAAAAGGCTGCAGTGCTAAGACCAGGAGCAAAGCAAACACGCCCACTTTAGTCACCTCTGCTCCAGACAGTGTTATGTTCAGAACAGTCAGGGTGAACTAAAAACGACCCAGTAACCCCACTGACTATGAGAACTGGAAGCTGGGATTCAAACCAGTAACTGCATACATTTTTAAAGTAGCACCATACGCAACAGCCTTTAAGAAAACCCAAGGGGGCAGCCGGGCGGTGGTGGTACACGCCTTTAGTCCAGCACTTGGGAGGTAGAGGCAGGCGGATCTCAGTGAGGCCAGCCTGGTCTACAAAGCAAATTCCAGGACAGTCAAGATTGTTACACAGAGAAACTCTGTCTCCAAACACCCCTCCCCCCCCCCCCCCGAAAAAGAAAACCCAAAGGGATCATTGCCATAGACGCTGGATATTCAGCATTAAAAATGGCGTTAAATTCAGACACATGCTACAACATGGAAGAACCTAGGGATCTTCTGTGTAGTGAAATAAACCAGCCACAGACAAATCCTGAGGTTCCTAGAGTGGTCAAATTTACAGAAAACAGAATGGTGGTGTTGGGGAGGTGGATGGAGGATATTTAAAGGAGACAATTTCAGTTTGGGAAATGGGAATGTCCTCAGTGCCAGTGAGCTATACGTCTAGAAACGGTGAAGGGGAACACTGAGTATTTGCCCACAGTGCCAGGGTCCCGTGGCTCACCAGTCAGATGCATGGTCTCCAGAAGCTTGGCCACGAGTGTCCCATCTTCCTCCTGCTCCACTCGAATAAGGCCCAGCTTCTTGCGCATCTTCTGCAGGTAGTGCCTTTGGAATTCGCTGTCAAAGTTCTCGGCGAGGATGGCCTCCCCCAGCGCGAGGGGCAGCTCGGGCTCCAGGGCTTCTGCCAGCTTCCGCAGATTCCACTTGCACACCTGCGGCTGCTCGCTGTACGCGTAGCGCCCGGCGTTGTCGGAGGCGTTGCAGACGTGGTCAGGGTCGTATCTGCACACAGAGAAGTCTATCAGGAGACGGCAGGCTCCTGGGGAAGGCTGACGCCACGCCCGGGTGATACCACTCTTGCTGTCAGGTGCTGTGGGCTCAGACACCTCTAGGTTGGCTGTACCTTCTTCTGCCTATACATAATCAGCTAAGCTCCTGGAGACCCACAAAGACACAGGCCACCAGATAGAGCCCTCCCTGCTTACCACCTGCCTCTGCTCCACCCCGCCCCTGCACCCCCACTCCTCTGATCCACTTACAGCCTGGCAGTGGAGGGACTTGTTCTAACATGCTAAGACGTCATCCTTTTTTGTTCAAAACACTCCAGGGAAGCCAAGTATGATGGCACACTCCTATAATCCTATCATTCAGAAGCCTAAGACAGGAAGACCACAAGTTCAAGGCCAGCCTGGATTACATAATGAGTTCCAAAACCCTTGATTTCTGCTTGTAGGAATGGCTGACCAGACACTGCTGGGAATGAAACATTGATAAAAGGCACATGGCAGCACACAGGCCTCCCTGCTCCCTTCTTATACCTGTGACCCCTGTGCTGTTGGGGTCTGTCCCTCCCACTGTGAGGGACAGTTCCTAGGTGACCAACAGGCAAGAGGCCCATCACCTTCAACCGAGGGGCAGTACCTGTCCAGGAAGCCGAAGGGGCCGTAGTCAATAGTGAGCCCCACGATGCTCATGTTGTCCGTGTTGAGCACGCCATGGCAGAAGCCGACACACTGCCACTCGGCCACCATCCGTGCTGTCCGTCGGGTCACCTAGGGGACAAGCTCTGGTTGCTCCTCCCTGTGGTGCCCTTACGCATGCCAGAGCACCCAGTGCATCTCCTGGACGCCAGTGGACTTCTCTAAGTGGTTCTCAGTCCAGGGCCCTCTGCAGTCGCTTACCACTCGCTGTTTCAAAAGTGGGTTTGCGGTGAGTTGGCTTATACGGGCCTAAGTTCTGTTTCCGCCACCTATTCTTTTATCTGCTGCCAATTTTGGATAAACCATAAAAATCAGCAACACAGACTGAGTCCCAGGAAAACATCACACTGTCACAGACCAGTCTAGGTTGCTATTTCCTAGACAGTGCTATCCCATCTCCATAGTGGGTGCTATATGGCCATGTCACCAACTGCTCACCCAACCAGAGGCAGCCCCTGAACACAAGGTTCCAGTGTGGCCTGGAGAACAGTAGCCCAAGTGCAGGACTGCACCACAGCCCCCACCACCCAAGTGCAGGACTGCACCAGAGCCCCCACCACCCAAGTGCAGGACTGCACCAGAGCCCCCACCACCCAAGTGCAGGACTGCACCAGA
>CABHPH010122838.1:0-12859 GCA_902168325.1 Peromyscus nudipes | reverse complement strand
GAAAGAAAGAAAGAAGAAAAAGAAAATGCTTCTTGCCTACAGTTCAATCTAATGGAGACATTTTCTCAATTAAGATTCCCTCTTGCTAGATACGTCTAGATTTGTGTCAAGTTTACAAAAAACCAACCAGGACAATTACTAATCTGACTTCTGCTATCATAAATTGGTTTTGTGTGCTTTTTGTTTGTTCTGGTTTTATTTTTGTTTTTTGAGACAGGGTCTCTTGTAGCCTAGGCTAGCCATGAACTTCTGATCTTCCTGCCTCTGCCTCCTGAGTGATAATAGGGATGGGCTACTATGCCCATATACTTTCTCACCTGTTTTTGAACTTCATTATCAAGGGAACCATAAAATTGCCTTACTTGTGTTTTGTGTCTGTCACTAGTTGATGTATCTGTAAGATTCACTCATATTACTGGATGTATTTGTATTTTTCATTGTTTTTATCACATAGTTGTTCTGTTATTATTGATGGGCATTTGAATAGTTTTCAGGCTTGTTTTCACTTTTAGTGTGAGAGTGACTTGAATTTACTGGTAAGTTGAAGAGAAAGTCTGAGACATCCATCTTCTCTGAGAAAGGAGAAAAAAAGACTAAGTGCCATACAGGATAATCTCCCAGGTCGAAAGTGAGAACCATCTGAGGTTGAGAATTGCACTGTGATTCCAGCTACTGTGCCAAGACCTCCCGGCTCAATCCGGGATGAGTGTAGGAGCTTCAAGGACAGGGAGTTGGTTTGCCAGGGTTGGTTTCTGCCACTCAAGACAGAGTGTGGAGTGCTGAAGATAACAGCAGGCAAGAGATAGAAGGGTGGCTGCAGATGCAGGCTGGGAAGAGGGTGTGCAGAGAAGGGAAGGGAAGGAAGGTGGGAGGGAGCTGGAAGAGAAAGCAGGCAGAGGCGGACTGTGATCTCTGTGCACAGTGGTGTCTGTGAAATTCTGGGGTGTATCTCTGGTGACTGGCACATGCTTGCCACTCAGTGGGTAGCTGAATAAATGAATTGTGTTCTGGGGAACCAGAGGTCTCAGGTAACAAGCAGATGTGATAGTGGTGATGGAGAGAAACTGATGATTATGGACAGTGAAGCTGTGGTTTAGGAAAAGGGAATTCCAGAGCAGACGATAAGGCTAGGGTGTTGGGTATGGGAGCCAAAAGATACATAAAGGCTTGTAATTGTATTAGGTGGGCAGTCCACAGGAATGCATAGTTCATGCTGGACGTAGACACGGGGTATTCAAGTAGGAGATGCTGGGAGATGCTGGGATCAAGAAAGCTGGTACCAAGGGAATTCAGACTTGACGGGAGAGCCAAGGGTGGAAGGGTAACTTCTCAGTCCTAGCTTCCATTATGGGCCCTGGCTGGATGGTAGGTCCTGATCCTTTTCCCTAGGTCCGAGGGGAGAGACCCAGACTGAGCACCCTCTTTGTGGGTGTAAAGATGTTGCATGAGGCTTTGGAATTCTCTCTACTCAGCTCCTCCTCAGTGTCTTGGAGCAGCACATAATATATGGTTGATCTAGCCCCCACCCTTTCAGCTCCTCTCTCTCCTCAGCTTCGTCAGAGTCCTTATTATACAGTGTCCTTCATCGGCACAATCCCTGCACTCAACCCCCCAACTTCCTACTTTCCCCCCTTCACACACACAGAACCCTAATTCCCAATCTTCTTTATGTTGAATCTTTCCTCAGCAGCCTGACAACCACTTTTGAACACCTTTCTTTCTTTTTTTTACATTTATTTTTATTTCATAAGTATTGGTGATTTGCCTGCATACACACACACACACACACACACATCTGTGTGAGGGTGTCAGATCCCCTGGAACTGGAGTTACAGTTGTGAGCTGCTGGAAATTGAATCCGGGTCCTCTGGAAGAGAAGCCAGCGCTCTTAACCACTGAGCCATCTCTCCAGCCCCTTGCACACCTTTTATTACTGTCCCACTTTAATCTGTTCTTCCATATTCATTTTGGGGTTCAACTCCCTTCACAGGCGCCCCTAACCCCAAACCCTGTGTCAACCTACTCCGGCGGAAAGCCCCTAGTTACCCCTTGCAGAAGCCAGGCAGACTGAGGTCGGGTGCCCCCCTAGTCCAGGGAACCAGTCCCGCCCCATCCCGGCTGGCTGAGTCAGGAGGCAGGAACTGGGCGGGCGGGAGGCGCCGAGAGCAGCCGAAACCAGGGCCAGAGCCGCTGGCAGTGAGCTTGGAGCCCAGCGGGGCCAGTACCAAAAGCCCCAGGCCAGCGGGACACCGTGGGTGAGGCGCGGGCCGGGGGCCATCCAGAACCTACCATGAACTCCAAGAAGAGAGGTAGGACTCGGCTTGGAGTTGCGAAGGCTCCAGAGATGGCCACAAGGGATGCAGGCGGGATTCTGGGGGCCTAGGGTGCGTGTTTCGTTCGAGTTGTTGGGGTGGTGGTTCGGCCGGGACTCCTTCCCTCCCACGGCAGGGGAAGCGTGCGTCCGTGACTCAGTTTCCAAGAAGGATGTATAGAAAAGTGGAGGAGGCGGGGCACTTCTCTCCGCACTGCCCCCCACTCTGGGAATCCCCGGGCGCCCAGCCGGGAGGACGCTGGCGTCAAGGCGCCTGCTAGTCGGTGTGAGTTGGGGGCACCATTTACACTGGGCGGTGGGTTACAGGGGTGGGTTACAAACCTGCGGCCAGGCCTGTCTCTCAGCTCTACTGAGATCCTAACCCGCGCCCCGCCTCATGACCTTCCACGGCCTCCCGGGGTGGTGGCACCCTAGCTTTCAGCCACTGGGGAGGGGCGGTCAGGGGAAGGGCTGGGGATGCCGCCCCGCCCCCGGGTAAACAGGCGCTTCCGCACATTCTTCGCGCGCCCCGCCCCTTTCCTGCTTCTTCCCAGCTGGAGGAGGGTCCCCGCGCGACCCCCCCTTCCTGCCCCGCGACAGGCGGAGCCCTCACCTCCGCAGGAAGTAGGGGCAGAGCGGAGGCCACGCTGAGTCCGAGGCCGAGTCGCCTGCCACTGCCCTGTCATTAGCGAGGGGGCCAATGAGGCTAAGACTGCCAAGGCTGGAGCCCATTGGGGCAGCTGTTCTTGGTGACCAGGGAGGGCCTGTTCCAGCCCTGGGACCCGGCCACGGGAAGGGGGCTTCTTCAGGGACCCGATTAGTGCTGGACACACACCCCCGCCACCCCCAGGGAGCCCCGCGCGGACTCATTCCATGATGTCCCTGTCGGTGCGGCCGCAGCGCCGCCTGCTCAGCGCCCGGGTCAGTAGGAGCCAGTCCTTCGCAGGCGTCCTCGGCAGCCACGAGCGCGGGCCCAGGTACGCGACAAGGGGTTTAATGGGGTTGAGAGAGTTAGATGGGGTTGGGATTGGGTGTGTAAAGAGGGTTTGGGGGATTTTTGCTGACCCTTTCTAAAGGCAGTCTCTTCTTCAGGAGCTTCACGGTCTTCAGCCCACCAGGACCCCCACGGAAGCCCCTAGTGCTCTCCCGAGTATCGAGGATGTTTTCCGTAGCCCACCCAGCCCCCAAGGTGCCACAGCCAGAGCGGCTGGACCTGGTGTATGCGGCCCTTAAGCGGGGACTGACGTAAGCAACGCCCTCCTTGTGCTCTGTCCCCACCTAAGTTTCTCTCTGCAGGTTTGAGTCTTCCCCAGCCATGCATGCACCCTTTTCCTACTGCCAGCACGCTGTCAGCTTGAGGCTGGATAAGTTGACTCTTGTCACTTGCCTTTCCCCTAGGGCCTACTTGGAAGTGCATCAGCAGGAGCAGGAGAAGCTCCAGCGCCAGATCAAAGAGTCCAAGAGGAATTCCCGCCTAGTGAGTAAATGATAGGGGATGCCCTGGACCAATGCCTCTTGCCTGTATCATGTAGGGGCTGGGCCCAGCAACCTTGTTTGCTATTGAGCTGTGTTCTGAGGTGAATTGGTAGAGGATTCTATCCCAACTTGTTGAGTGCACTTTCTCCTTGAGACCTGGTGCCTAATCACAAAAGCTTCCAGTAGGAGAGTTCAGGCCTCACTCATGACAGCAAGCGATCATGTTGTGATGGCACAGGAGAGGGCCAGGGTTCTTCCTGGGAAGATGGTTTCAAAGGAGGAAACATTTCTGTTGAATCCTGAACAATAGCTGGGTGGGCAAGTGCTTTCCTGGGGTCCTTCTGAGGCTTTCTAAGATTCCCTTCTTATCTCCCTCTGTAGGGCTTCCTGTATGACTTGGACAAGGTAAGTGTATATAAAATAGTGTTGGAAGGGGGTTGGCTCATAGGGAGAGGAAAGAGTCCTAGGACTTAGGCTCTTTCTGACTCAACTCTCCCTTAGCAAGTCAAGTCCATTGAACGTTTTCTTCGACGACTGGAGTTCCATGCCAGTAAGGTACTTGTACAGCATGCATGCAGAGTGGGATGTGGGTCTGGATATCACAGGGGAAGGGGGAAGGTCCCCCGTGGGCACCAGCGGTGAGTCTCAGTCCCCTCCTGCTACACCTATTGTCACCTTCCCAGATCGATGAGCTGTATGAAGCATACTGTGTCCAGCGGCGTCTCCGGGATGGTGCCTACAACATGGTCCGTGCCTATAGCACAGGGTCCCCGGGGAGTCGAGAGGCCCGGGATAGCCTGGCTGAGGCCACTAGAGGGCATCGAGAGTACACAGAGGTGAGAGATGAGGACCACTGTGGCAGAGGCACAAGGTGTGGGCTGGTGAGAGAGAACCGGTTCTTCATTCCCTCACATTCTTACCCCTCCTTCCCCAGAGCATGTGTCTTCTGGAGAATGAGCTAGAGGCACAGCTGGGCGAGTTTCATCTCCGGATGAAAGGTACTGAGTTGTAGGGGCAGAAGAGAGGCAGGAGTGGGTATGCTTATGGCCCTCAGCATGGCTCATCTTTTCCTTTTTGTGCCCAGGGCTGGCTGGCTTCGCCAGGCTGTGTGTGGGTGATCAATATGAGGTATGAGGTTGTACATGAGAAGGCTGGGATGGGAGGGTCACAATCCCAAAAGCTGCTTCATCCTGCTTGTTTCTCCAGATCTGCATGAAATATGGCCGTCAGCGCTGGAAACTACGAGGCCGAATAGAAAGTAGTGGAAAGCAGGTGTGGGACAGTGAAGAAACCGTCTTTCTTCCTCTACTCACAGAATTCCTGTCTATCAAGGTGATTTTTCTGACCAGATCCATAAGACAGCTTGTTCCTATGAACCCTATTATCCTGCGAATTCCTTGTAACCATTTCTCCTAAGGCTCTCTCATTCCTGTGGTCCCTTATAACTCTGTGGCCCTGTAAATGTGACTCCATGACCTCTATGATCCCCATAACCCTCTTTATGTGTGACCTTGAAAACAATCTTTGTAACTCCTATACCTTATGACTTTGATCCTGAGACCTTCTTTTGAGCTTCCAAACTTGTAGATATTTGCTTTCCATTGAAGTCCCATGAGACCGTGAACCTATAATTCCAATGACCCTGCCAACGTGGACTTCTATGATGCTCATGCTCCCAAATTGCCTCCATGGCCCTGGGATCCCTAGAACTCTCATCCTCTTGTGATCTGCATGGCCTGGTGACCCTGTGACTATCTTACAACCTCTATGCACACTCAGGTTTCTGAATGCCCTGAAGCTCATTAGCCCCTCCCCTCACTCATGTGACCCCTCCATGCACTCTTGGCTACAGGTGACAGAACTGAAGGGCCTGGCTAACCATGTAGTTGTGGGCAGTGTCTCCTGTGAGACCAAGGACCTATTTGCTGCCCTGCCTCAGGTTGTGGCTGTGGACATCAATGACCTTGGCACCATCAAGCTCAGCCTGGAAGTCATATGGAGGTTGGTGGGAATGAAGGGCTTAGGGCAGGGCAAAAGGCTGCGCTTAAGTAGCATGGCTAATGTCTTTTCCCCTTCCCAGTCCCTTTGACAAGGATGACCAGCCCTCAGCTGCTTCCACAGTCAACAAAGCCTCCACTGTCACTAAGCGATTTTCCACATACAGCCAGAGCCCACCAGACACACCCTCACTTCGGGAGCAAGCCTTCTATGTGAGTCAAAATCCAGGCCCCAGGTCTTACCATCTCCCGGGGTCTTTTTGGTGTAACCCTGAAGTGTCTCTTTCTCTTAGAACATGTTACGGCGGCAGGAGGAGCTAGAGAATGGGACAGCATGGTCCCTGTCATCTGAATCTTCAGATGACTCATCCAGCCCACAGCTCTCAGGCACTGCTCGACATTCATCAACTCCCAAGCCCTTGGTGCAACAGCCGGAGCCCCTGCCCATCCAAGTTGCCTTCCGAAGGCCAGAGACTCTCAACTCTGGTTCCATGGATGAAGAGCCCGTGGGGGCCCCAGCCCTGGTCAATGGGCATACTCCTTACAGCCGGACTCTCAGCCACATCAGTGAGGCCAGTGTGGATGCTGCCCTGACTGAGGCTGTGGAAGCTGTGGGCTCAGAAAGCCTAACCCCAGGACCTAGTCCACTTGCATATCCAGATTCCACCCACGTGGAGCACTTCAGTAGTGCTGGTCTAGACACTGGCCGTTCCACCACAAGACCCACCCCAAGTACAGCTGGGCCTGCCCCCACATTTATAGACCCTGCATCATCTACACAGCTAGACTTAGTTCACAAAGCCACAGACTCTGACCCTTCTGAGTTGCCAAGCCTCACACAGACAAGCTCTACCTACAGTGCTGTAAGCCCTGTTAACAGTGTTCCAAGCCTAACTTCCACTACTGCAGATTCTACCCACAAACCCATGCCCTCTACCCTCACCACCACAGGCTCTATCCCCAATGCTACAGACCCAATCCAGGCCACCACAAGCCCTATTCACACTACCCCAAGTCTCACCCATACCACTGTAAGCCTCACCCACACTACTGCAAGCCCTACACACAGCACTCCAAGCCCCACGCACACTACCCCAAGCCCCACCCATACCACTGTCAGTCCCACTTGTACTACTCCAAGCCCCACCAGTGCCACTCCAAGCCCCAGTCACAGTACCACTAGCCCTACTCGAAAAACTGGGATGTCAGCAACTCATCCCACTACAAGTCATACCACGAATGCTGTGGGCCCAGTCCGAACCACTCCAAGCCCCATTTCTACAACTGAAAGCCCTACCCCTTCTATAGACCTTGCTACAATTTCTAGCTCCTCTGCAGACCCCATACTCCCAGGCACTGAACCTCTGCCTTGCAGTCACCCAGCCTCCACTCCCTACACTCAAACAGACCCCACAGCATCCTGCATCTCTCACCAGAGTCTTGCTTGTTCTGATTCAAAGTCCCTCACAAGCCCTGCCCCAAATTCCCCAGAACAAATTCTGAAGAGCCCAAGTTCCTCTCCCTCATCCATAGTCCCTGCACCCCAACATTCGGAACCTAGCCTGGCCACAGCTGCTCAAGCCCCAGTCCCTGAAGCAGCTGGAGGAGCTGGAGACAAAAGGCTTGAAGAGGCCCTGGGGACCCTAATGGCTGCCCTGGATGACTATCGTGGTCAGTTCCCTGAGCTGCAGGGCCTGGAGCAGGAGGTGACCCGACTGGAGAGTCTGCTCATGGTAAGGAGGCTGGGCTGAGCCGGGCTGAGGCAGCCCAGGGAGAGCTGCCAGCCAGTGGCAGTAACTCTGACCCCCTTTACCATCAGCAGAGACAAGGCCTGACTAGGAGCCGGGCCTCCAGTCTTAGCATCACTGTGGAACATGCCCTGGAGAGCTTCAGTTTCCTCAATGACGATGAAGATGAAGACAATGATGGTCCTGGGGCCAGGTGAGGGGGCCAGGCAAGGCAAGACTGGGAACTAGTTGGGCAGGGAGAGATGAAGGGGAGGAGGTGAAGCAATGTAAGGCAGAGGAGGAGCAGGTGGGTTGGGGGAAAGGCAAGATGGAAACTGGTGAGGTGGGGCCGGGTAGAATCCATGAGGATGGGCGTGTGGCGCAAGTGCAGTTGTGTGTTTTCCTTGTATACCTCATGTATGTTTGATGCCCATGTCACCAACTCCATCCATCCCAGTGTTTCTGGCCACCCTGCTCATCTCTGCAATGTCTGCCTCCCCTGCAAGTCCCCATCAGCTTGCGAGCCTCCTGCCTCTCTTCTTTCCCTTGACCTCATCTTGGACTCACCTCGTGAAGGAGCTCTTTCAGTGCCTCCCCATGTACCCCGTGTCCCTCGGTATCAGCCCCCTCCATCACGACCCCGACTCTCCCGGAGACCCCGGCCTCTCAGCTCTCATTCCTGGAGCAGACTTGACCGTTTCAGATTTGAGAGTCGCACCCAGTCCCTCCTTCCTTTACGACTTCCTAGGTTCCAGTCCCAAGCCCTGCGCCCCTTGCAGTCCGCATTTTATAGACCACCCCGCCTGCAATCCTACTGGCGCCCATCTCGGGCCCGGCAGCCCCTTTGGTCTTAGCAAGGGTTGCAAAAGGTTGACTATAAAGACCCATGCTGCCGGGCGGTGGTGGCGCACGCCTTTAATCCCAGCACTGGGGAGGCAGAGGCAGGTGGATCTCTGTGAGTTCGAGGCCAGCCTGGGCTACCAAGTGAGCTCCAGGAAAGGAGCAAAGCTACACAGAGAAACCCTGTCTCGAAAAACAAAAAACAAAAAACAAAAAACAAAACAAAACAAAACAAACAAACAAACAAACAAAAAAAGACCCATGCTACTCATTGCTGGTTACAGCCTCATCCCCCTGGAAGTCCTCTGTGAACTTACCTACTGTCTGTGTCCGCACATTGTTCTTCCATTCTGGGTGGGAGGAGCTCAATAAAAATAATCTCTGGTGACCAGAGCAGCTCTCCCTGGTGTGTTGTTGTTGGGGTGTTTGATTCCATTTTTTTTCTCAGGCCCACAAGCAGCCCAGAGGCTGTGGCAGAGGACAGATTAGACTCATCAAATGCCCAGTCCCTAAGCACAGGGTGTCCAGCCCTGGATGCTACCTTGGTCCAGCACCTGTATCACTGCAGCCGCCTCCTGCTGGTGAGAGGATAATACCCCGCCCCCCCCCCCCCCCCCCCCCCCATTGCCCCAGGGAGCCCTGCACTCCAAACCTCCCCTCTAAACCTCTCAGTTCCACACACCAATGCCCCAGGGTCCTGGCATTTGGCTTCTACTGAATATAATACCTCCTATACCCTTCCTATTTCAGCCTCTCCCAAGGCATGCTCTGACCTGTACTCCCCTGACCCATCCCCCCCGCAACCCTTACCATGAGGTCTAAATTACTTGGCAACCCCTGTCCTCTAGAAACTGGGCACATTTGGGCCCCTACGCTGCCAGGAGGCATGGGCCCTGGAGCGGCTGCTGAGGGAAGCACGTGTGCTTGAGGAGGTGTGTGAGCACAGCAAGCTGTGGGGCAACTCTGCCGCGTCTGCCCAGGAAGGTAAAGGCCTCCTGGGCTTGGGCTGTGATGTCCAGTGGAGTTCATGCCTAGCCTACTCCCATTTACATGCCTGCCCCTCCTGCCTGACCTGCTCCGTTGCTGATGGTTTTCCTCCCTCCTCACAGTGGTGCAGTTCTCTGCCTCTCGGTCCGGCTTCCTGACCTTTTGGGACCAGTGTACAGAGGGACTCAGCCCCTTCATCTGCCCGGTGGAGCAGGTGCTCCTGACTTTCTGCGGCCAGTACGGTGCCCGTCTTGCCCTGCGCCAGCCAGGCTTAGCCGAGGCTGGTGAGTGGGCTGCCTACCTGCCTCTTCCTTCCTTCCTTAGCTCCCTTGGGGAAGGCCTTGTCATCCCATACTGACTGGCAAGTTGAGCACTGAAGAGAACTAGTGAGTGCTTGTTCTCAGAGTAGAGTGTGGACAAGGAGTCCCTGGGCCTGAGCTAGAACGCGGACATTCTCTTCCCCCTTAGAGGACTGGGTCTATCTCAACTCAGGCTGTGGTACTGTCTCCTGCAGTGTGTGTGAAGTTCCTGGAAGATGCCCTGGGACGGAAGCTGCCTAGGAGGCCCCAGCCTGGCCCCGGGGAGCAGTTCACCATCTTCCAGTTCTGGAGTTACGTAGAAGCCTTGGACAGCCCCTCCATGGATGCCTATGTGACAGAGACTGCAGAGGAGGGTGAGGCAGTGGCCCTGGCCTCAGAATGCTGACCCCGTGGGTGGTCCTGAGGGTGTGAATGATGAGGGCAAAGCCTCTCGCCCCAAGAGCTTTGCCAACTTGTCGTGCCCCTCCCCCACTTCTTCCAGTGTTACTGGTACAGAATTTGAACTCTGATGACCAGGCTGTTGTGCTGAAAGCCCTGAGGCTAGCACCTGAAGGGCGCCTGCGAAGGGATGGGCTTCGGGCTCTTAGCTCCCTGCTGGTCCATGGCAACAACAAAGTCATGGCTGCTGTCAGCACCCAGCTACGGAGCCTCTCGCTTGGTCCTGTCTTCCGGGAAAGGGTGAGTTTGGCAGGATTCTCTTGTGGATAAGGTGAGGGCTAAGGGCTCCCAGTGTCTAATTCTGCCCTCTCACCTTGCCCAGGCTCTTTTGTGCTTCCTGGACCAACTTGAGGATGAGGATGTGCAGACTCGAGTGGCTGGGTGCCTGGCTTTGGGCTGTATCAAGGTGATCCCTGCCAACCTACCTACCCGCCGCTTCCACTGCAGGGCTGTTCCTACTTGTTACACTGAACCTGCCTTCATGTTTTGTCCCCTGATAGGCTCCTGAGGGCATTGAGCCCCTGGTGTACTTGTGCCAAACAGACACAGAAGCTGTGAGGGAAGCTGCCCGGCAGAGCCTCCAGCAGTGTGGTAAGGCTGGGAAGTGGGAGACGTGAGTTAAGGGGATTTGGGGAACACCTTGGCTATTGGGAGTAGGGTGAGGTAATGCCAGGCGTGAGAAGGCCTGGAAGATGCCAGGCCCACCCTTGACCTTATCCTCACACATTATAGGGGAAGAAGGACAGTCTGCTCATCGACGGCTGGAGGAGTCCCTGGATGCTCTGCCTCGAATCTTTGGGCCCAGCAGCATGGCCAGCACAGCGTTCTGAACTCGCCAGTCACCGGCTCCTAGTGTTCCGTCCCCATTTTCAGGGCTCACCAGGCACTGGCAGGGAGGGTGAGGGCTGGTTCCAGACACCTCTCTCCACAAATTCCTATCAATGAAAATCTAATATATTCTTCTGTTACCCCTGGGGTTGGTAGAGTGCCTGAAATGAAGTGCCTCCCAGCCTTGGTTCTGCATATCCTTTGCCACAATTAGTGTCAGGGGCCTGGCCATATCTTACTCTGCCTCACCACATCCCTTGGTTTTGTATTTTATTTACAGAGTTTTACAGAAAATAAAAAAGCAAAATGCATTTCCTACATGGCTTGCTGCACTCCTGAACCTCTGCTCCAACACCTTCTGGTGTGCTCTTCCTGGCAGTGTTATGTCCACACTCCAGCTGTGACAACATCGTGGGCATTTGCCCTGGAAATCCTGGTGGAAGAAAGCCCAGAGTCCAGGATTGTGCTTGGAGAAGAGACACAGAAGGGAAGAGAGCACTACTGAACGGGCTGAGCCTGCAGCTGGGCCTGGGAACTCAAGCCCCTGAGTGGATCTAAGCAGCTGGCCCAGAGAAGGCCGGAACTGTGCTTATTCCAGACTGGCTGTGGCTAGGGGGCAGAGAGAAAGCAAAAGAAGCTGGCACCGAGTCTGAGCTGTCGCCACCAGGGGGCAGCAGAACTGCATCAGTAGGTGGTAGGCTTCTGTCTGTGCCCCTCTGACTAGACAGCTTCCTTACAGAGGAGCTCAAGAAGCAACTTGTGTGGGGAGGTGGCAATCCTTGCTTAGAGGAGGAGCTGAAGCCTGGGAGACAGGAGACCCGGATGGCTGTCCGGTGAACCAAGACAGCAAGGTCCTTCCCTCCCTGAGGCACCTCCTTCCCTGCAATAACAAACCTGTGAACTCTGTGGCCCCCAACAGCCAGCAGACCTGTGTTGAGGAAGTAGGACTCCCCAGAGAGGGCTTCCCTGCCTCCAACACAGGAGTTTGTTAACCTAAGTTAGGAGACCTTTGGGAGGGACTGGAGGGTGCGGTGGGATTTCAGGATGGCAGGCCTTTTCTAAGAAGGTCCCGAGAGATTTCCACACCCATGGCTAGAGAAATGAACCCTCCCTCCTCCTATCAGAATTTCTATTGTCTGGAGAGGCTGGACATGCATAAGGTCTTTCCAGCTTGAGCCCACTCTGCTATCCCAACACCCGTGCGATATAGCACAGTACTGTGACAGACACTGTGTGCACAAAGCTGTCATGGGGAGATGGGGAGCACTCGAGAGGAGCCAATTAGGTGTCAACAGTTGCCTAGATGTGGTGGGGGTGACCCAGATCCCTGGGGAGCTTTACCCCAGTGTTTTAGAACTGCCTATGAAGAGGTTTTTGGCTGGGCCATCACCACCTGCTGGGGAGGTCAGGCTGAACAAAAGAAACGGCAACAGGAAACACCTGTGAGTGGATGCTGGCAGTTCACTATAGTCTGGTGGGGGCAGGGGTAGGGCGGGCAGACAGCCCTTACACACTGGCATAGCCGGGCAGGATGGAACAGTTCAGCTTTTTGGTTGGTCAGCTGGGGTAAAATGGAGTAGACAAAACAATCAGGTGACAGACCACTCCACTGCCTATAGCTGGCCATAGTTTGGAGGCAAGTCCCAGAAGCACCAGCAGAATTCCTGCAGGCCTGAAGCCACAGAAAAGGCCCACTGGTAGGGCAGGACTCTTCAGAGTGGTGGGGAAGAGTGGAGTCAAACCTTGGCTGAGCAGGGCTTAGGAAAGTGAAGACAGTGACCACCACCTCATAGTACAAACCACAGGACAGGATGGGAACATGTCATTATTCCAGTCAGAGGTCAATTCTGACTGTCACTGAATACCCCTGTCCTCCAAAACAGAAGGAACAAGACCCCTCTGTCTTCTACAAGGAGGGTCCTAGGCTTCTGTCCT
>CABHPH010122834.1:1511-11954 GCA_902168325.1 Peromyscus nudipes | reverse complement strand
GACTTAAAGGGATATCTGCTTTGGTCTCAGTGTAGCCACAGTAAGTCCAGATACACAGAACAGTACGCAAATACCGCTAAGAAACACCACCAGGAAGAAGATATATTATATTATACCAGTCATGCAAATTCACACACACTCAGAATTACTGCTTATGTTGCAGTGATACACATGGCTCTAGTTTCATTGTTTCCTATGAAAATACCATGACCAAAGCAGCCAGGTAAGAACAGGTTTATATCAGTTTACGGGTACAGTCCATTATTGAGGGGAAATTGGGGCAGGATCTTAAAGGCAGGCCAGCTTGCTACTCCACACAAAGTTACCTCTGATCAAGGAACTCAATGGACAGCCGAAGTACAGCAGGACCTATGGAAGATGCTTCTTGCTGGCTGGCTCTGAGGGAGGTTTAGACTCAGCTAGCTTTCTCATACAGTTCAGGAGCACTGGCTTAGGGATGGGGCTGCCTACAGTGGGCTGTGTTCTTCTGCATCAATTAAGAATCGAGAATTGCATGCACCTACACGCTCTGCTTTTCCCACATTACAGACATGCCCACAGGCCAGTCTGATCCAGGCAGTTCTTTTGTTGATGCTCAGATGGCTCTTGGTTGTAACATTAAGTTGGCAGTTAAAGCTAACCAGGATATGTACAAAGAACTTACATCAAACACATCAGAATATTTCCCTATGAAAAGAAAAAAAGTAAATGGAAGGAGGGCAGAAGGGTGGGAAGGTGGGCGGAAGGGTGGGAAGGAGGGAGAGGGAGAGAAAGGAGAATATGTTCAAGGATTCAAACATTCAGTGCTATAAACATACCCATTTTCCCCAGATGACTTACAGTTTCAATGATTTCTCACATAAATCCTTGGAAAATTGTTAGTAGAAATTGACAAAGTTGCTTCTAAAATTTACAGAGATCACCAGAATGTTAAATTTCATGCTCCTAAGGTGGAATAATAAGGTGAAGAGACTGGAAAAAGTCATGACTCCATGCAAGATTTTAACACTTACACATTTGGCCTTGATAGAGGTGTAGCAAACAGACCCACTGACTTGAATACAAAGCACAGAATGGAGTTTAAGGAGGACATGCACATGTGCAGAAGCCTGATGCACAGCAGAGTGAAGGCACAGCTCGTGTAAGAAACAGTCATTTGGTGACACACTTGCTGTGGATTGTCTTGCTCACCTCCTCCCCCAAATTCATACCTCACAGCCCCAATCCACACATGTGACTTCATTTGGAAATCGAGCCTATAAGGAGGTAACGAAAGTTAATGAAGTCACAAAGGAGGACTGTTGACTGAACGAAACCTGAATCCTTGTAAGAAGAGGAGGTGACATCAGAGAGTTCCCAACACCAGGGGCTGACTACAATCCAGGAAGAGAGGCACCCCTAGAAGTCAGCTCAATAGCATCGCTGATTTCCCAGCCCCCCAAAACATTTCTGTTGTTTAAGCTGTCTGGGCTGTGGCATCTTGTTCTGCTCAGCTGCAGCAGATTCACATTCTTTTGATTATCCACTTGACAAAAAAAAACAAAAAACAAAAAACAAAAAATAAACCTTTGGTTTCCCACACCTCACATAAAAACAGCTATAATATTGCAGATAGTAGCATCCCAATAAAAGTTGAAAACTTTTAGTGGAGAACATAAAAATAGCTTAAAGATCTTGATGTCAGAAATGATTCCTTAAACATGATGGAAAACTTAATCATAAGAGAAAATATTGGTATTTGAACTGTGTTAAGATTAAACACAGTGTGGGAGTGTGCACCTGTAATTCCAGAACTCAGAAGGCTGAGACAGGAGGATCATAAGTCCAAGGCTGGTATGGGTTACTGACTGAGTTCCAGGCCAGCCCAAACAACTTAGTGAGCCCTGTCTCAAATGAATAAATAAATAAGTAAATAAATGAAGTGTATAAAATAAATATTAAGGCATCATAAGCAAAGTTTTAAAAAATCACAAGGAAATGCTAGAAAGGGTTAGTATCTGAATACAGTTTTAAAATTTTTATTGATTGGTAAGTAAAGGACAAAAATAATTCCAGAAGACAGCAAAAAAAAAAAAAAAATCCAAATCCCAAACAAAGACAGATGGTAAACAAAGGCCTGCGAAGATGTCAAGGCCTGTCAGTATGCGGAGAAATACAAACAGCTCAGAGATGTACCCTCCCGCACCATAGACACTCTGGACAGCAACATGAAACACCGGCATGGATTTTACAGATGACTGGTTTCACTCAAGACTCTTAGCAGTGTACATCTCTACAGCCACTTTGGAAAGTGATTTAGCCAAAGGCAGTAAAATAGATGATGGATCTCTCTGGAGACCCTGCTCTCTCAAACATAATTTGTGCCCTAGAGAAACTAATGCTTATAGACACCAGAGATAAGGTGGGAGTGTGCACACAGAAGCACAGGCCATTTTATCGATGTCCATAACCAATAAAATAGATGATAACTTGAGATGCAGTCATGGTATACGCTATACAGCAGTGAAAATGAATGAACTGTGGCTACATATGCATATTAGTATAGACAAAGCTCAAATCATATTGAAAGAAAAAGTAAGCTTCGATCATAAAAACTAGTCTAGAGCCGGGCGTTGGTGGCGCACGCCTTTAATCCCAGCACTCGGGAGGCAGAGCGAGGCGGATCTCTGTGAGTTCAAGGCCAGCCTGGGCTACCAAGTGAGCTCCAGGAAAGGCGCAAAGCTACACAGAGAAACCCTGTCTCGAAAAACCAAAAAAAATAAATAAATAAATAAAAAACTAGTCTATTTGTGTAATATTTTAAAACATGCAAATATGCCAATAATTACATATTAACAAAAATAACATAGTAAAAAGAAACAGGCAGGAGAAGGAAGGAGATTTCAATTATGGATACAGAGCTGTGGATACAAGCTATTGGCACTCTGTTTTCATCTTTCTTTTTTTCTTAAGAAATTTTTTTATTCATTGTACATACCAATCACAGATCTCCCTCTCTTCCCTCCTTCCTCCCCACAGCCTTCCCTCCCAACCCTCACCCCCATTCCCTCATGTTACAAGGTGAGGCCTCCCATGGGGAGTCAGCAGAGCCTGGTACACTCTGTTGAGGCAGGTCCAAGCCTCTCCCCCTACATCAAGGCTGTGCAAGGTGTCCCACCATAGGTAGTGGACTCCAAAAAGCCAGCTCAGGCACCAAGGGTGGATCCTGATCCTACTGCCAGGGGACCCCTTAAGCAGATTAGGCTATACAATTGTCTCACTTATGCCTAGTCCAGTCCCATGGAAGATCCACAGCTGTTGATCTAAAGTTCATGAGTTTCCACTCGCTTGGTTTGGTTGTCTCTGTAGGTTTCCCCATCACAATCTTAATGTCCATTGCTCATAGAATCCCTCTTCCATCTCTTCAACTGGACTCCTGGAGCTGGCCTGGTCCCTGGCCATGGATCTCTGAATCTGCTTCCATCAGTTACTGGATGAAGGCTCTATGATGACAGTGAGGATATTCACCAATCTGATTACCGGGGTAAGCCAGCTCAGGCACCCTCTCTGCTTTTGCTAGTAGTCTTAGCTGGAGTCATCCTTGCGGATTCCTGGGAACTTCCCTAGCACCCAGTTTCTCCCTATCCCCATATGTCTCCCTCTATCATGGAATCTCTTTCATTGCTCTCCCACTCTGTCCCTGTTCCAGCTCGACCATCCTGTTCCCTTATGTTCTCACCCTCCCACCCTCTATTGGCCCCCTCACCCCTAGTTTACTCACAGAGATCTCATCTATTTTCCTTTCCCAGAGTGATCCATGTGTCCTTCTTAGGGTCCTCCTTGTTAGCTAGCTTCTCTGGAGCTGTGGGTTGTAGTCTGGTTATCCTTTGTTTTACATCTAGTATCCATTTATGAGTGAGTACACACCATGTTTGTCCTTCTGATTCTGGGTTACCTCACTCAGGATGATTTTTTCTAGTTCCATGCATTTGCCTGCAAATTTCATGATGTCATTGTTTTTTACTGCTGAACAGTACTCCATTGTGTATGTACCTTTTTCTTTATCTATTCTACTGGTGAGGGGCATCTAGGTTGTTTCCAGGTTCTGACTATTATGAATAGTGCTGCTATTAACATAGTTGAGCAAGTGTCCTTATATGCCCAAGAGTGGTGTCATTGGGTCTTGAGATAGACTGATTCCCAGTTTTCTGAGAAACTGCCATACTGATTTCCAAAGTAGCTGTACAAGTTTGTACTCCCACCAACAGTGGAGGAGTGTTCCCCTTGTTCTGCATCCTCTCCAACATAAGCTGTCATCAGTATTTTTGATCATAGTCATTCTGAGAAGTATAAGATGGTATCTCATAGTTTTTTTTATTTACGTTTCCCTGATGACTAAGGATGCTGAGCAATTCTTGATTGTCGCTCTCAGTGTCTGAGCTGTTGGTGTTATATTCAGGAAGTTGTTTCCTGTGCAACTGTGTTCAAGGCTACTTCCTACTTTCTCTTCTATCAAGTTCAGTGTAACTGGATTTACGTTGAGGTCTTTGATCCACTTGGACTTGAGTTTTGTGCATGGCAATAGATATGGATCTATTTGCAGTCTTCTACATGTTGACATCCAGTTATGCCAGCACCATTTGTTGAAGATGCTTTCTTTTTTCCATTGTACACTTTTGGCTTCTTTGTCAAAAATCAGGTGCTCATAACTGTGTGGATTAATGTCAAGGTCTTCATTTTGATTCCCTTGGTCCACATGTCAGTTTTTATCCAATACAAAGCTGTTTGTATTATGATAGCTCTATAATAGTGTACACAAAACTCCTTAGTCCATCTACTTTATTATTCTGTGTCGGTTCTCTCTCTACAAGCTTATACTCTGCTCTCATTTCTAGCTCCTTTCTTGCCCAATTTCTCTTTACATTTATCTGCTGTCCCCTCTAGGTTCTATCTTAATTCCTTCATCTAGTTCTGCCCCTTCTAGGTTCTCATCCATCTGGTTCTTTCTCATATCAGCTCCTCTCCCATCTCCTTCTCTCCCATCTGTTCTTCCTCATCTTGTTGTTCCCCATCTGGCTCTTCCTCATCTTCCATCTCGTTCCTCTAGTACTCTCTTCTAGCCCTTCAATCTAGTTCTTCACCATCTCAGTTTGTTCCTCTCAATTTCTTACCCATCTAGTTCTTCCTTTCTCTTTTATCTTCTCTGTCCCTCTGTGCCCTGGAAGTCCTGGTATATATACACTTACAAGCAGTATTCCCTTAGCAGTGCAAAGCCAGGCTTCCAGGGTCAAATGGAGGGGTGATAAGAATCACATAGAAGGGCAATAACCGTTAATTATCATTTGCAACCCAAAAGGGAAGTGACTAATGGGGAAATGAATTAACTAAAGGCTAAATTCAGGTAATATCTAAGAAGAGGGAATCTTATGTGCTCAACTATAGTCTTATATGTGATTGGTAGAAAATGTTAAGACTCTATAAGTTGCTAGGTAAATGGGAGAAAATAAAACTGCCTTCTTTTTTCCTGTAGCTCCTATCAGTCCAAGCTATCTGCCGTTTTTCTGTGGGGTGGGGGGAAAGTGTACTTGGTTGCTAGGCAACCTGTGTACAGCTAGATGCCTCTGATGATAGTTAAAGGGAGATCTGGAACTGGAGGTAAGATTTGGGAAAGGAGGAAGTAAAGCTTAATTGGCACATCCTCCAGGCCTTCTCAAAGCTTAAGTCTGATAGCCTAAATGCTTAAGTCTGTTCTTAGAGAGTACAGAGGTATCTCTGATAAGGAATTTTCCTCCATCTGGGGATGGACCTGGCCGGATGCTGCCAATGATGATAATTACAGGGAGGCTTGAACTGGGGTTCTGGCTGAGCATAGCTGACAGCTCAGAAGGTTATCTAAATATTCCTAGAAGTGGTTGGGTAAGGAGTTAGAGGTCTATAAAGTTAGTAAGGCTGTAAGAAAGGAGGGTCCAAGCTAAATTGTGTAAAGCTATTACTTAATGTCCACCTGACCTAGGCGGTGTCTCCTTGTGGAATTTACCTTAAATCAGGAGACTTGCATGTGGACTGTTATTACTGTTAGTCCTTGAAAGTGGCTAAGGGAGATATCTGATTCCAGAGGAATCCTTTCCTGAGGCTATTCTTCAAATACCTTGAATTTGTATGTCCAGAGAGTGATCAGTCCACACTGTTAGCCCTTCTTAGGGAAAAATCAATTGGGAAAACTATGAAGGCACACATGATTTTCATAACAGAAGACAGCTGATATATAACAAGCCAAATAACACCAAAAGCTCCTTGGAATTTGGCTTCCTCTAAAGGAATTCCTTGATCCCTCCAGGTAGTGACTTTGCCATAACCAGCTGAGTTCTTATGATATATTCCTGTGGGCCTGAAGCATAATAGAGCTTGAGGTCAGGAATGGTGATGCCTCCAGAAGTTGCTTTATTGTACTGGATTGTTTTGGCTATTCTGGGTTTTTTGTTTTTCCATACAAAGTTGAGTATTGTTCTTTCCAGGTCTGTAAAGAATTGTGTTGGGATTTTGATGGGGATTGCATTGAATCTGTAGATTGCTTTTGGTAAGATTGCCATTTTTACTATGTTAATCCTACCTATCCATGAGCATGGGAGATCTTTCCATCTTCTGATATCTTCTTCAATTTCTTTCTTCAGAGACTTAAAGTTCTTGTCATATAGGTCTTTCACTTGCTTAGTTAGAGTTACCCCAAGGTATTTTATATTATCTGTGGCTATTGTAATGGGTGATGTTTCTCTAATATCTTTCTTGGCCCATTTATCATTTGTATATAGGAGGGCTACTCATTTTTTTTTTTTTTTAGTTAATCTTGTATCCCACCACATTACTGAAGGAGTTTACCAGCTGTAGGAGTTCCCTGGTAGAATTTTGGGGGTCACTTATGTGTACTATCATATCATCTGCAATAGCAAAAGTTTGACTTCTTCCTTTCCAATTTGTATCCCCTTGATCTCCTTTTGCTGTCTTATTGCTCTAGCTAGAATTCAAAGTACTATATTGAATAGATATGGGGAGAGTGGAAAGATTTGTCTTGTTCTTGATTTTAGTGGAATCACTTTGAGTTTCTCTCCACTTAATTTGATGTTGGCTGTTGGCTTGCTGTAAATTGCCTTTATTGTGTTTAGGTATGTTCCTTGTATTCTTGATCTCTCCAACAGCTTTATCATGAAGGGGTGTTGGGTTTTGTCAAAGGCTTTTCCAGCATCTAATGAGATGATCATGTAGTTTTTTTTTCTTTCAGTTTGTTTATATAGTGTATTACATTGACAGATTTTTGTGTGTTGAACCATTCTTGCATCTCTAGGATGAAGCCTACTTGGTCAGGTTGGATAATTTTTTTTGATGTGCTCTTGGATTCGGTTTGCCAGTATTTTATTGAGAATTTTTGCATCAATGTTCATGAGGGAGATTAGTCTGTAATTCTTTCTTTATTGCATCTTTGTGTAGTTTGGGTATCAGGGTAACTATAGCATTATAAACAGAGTTTGGTAATGTTACTTCTGTTTCAATTGTGTGGAACAATTTGAAGAGTATTGGTATTAGCTCTGGTAGAATTCTGCGCTAAAACCATCTGGTCCTTGGCTTCTTTTGTTTTTTCAGTTGGAAGACTTTTAATGACTGTTTCTATTTCCATAGGGGTTATAGGTCTATTTAAATTGTTTATCTGGTCTTGATTTAATTTTCATATGTAGTACCTATCCAGAAAATTGTCCATTTCTTTTATATTTTCCAATTTTGTAAAGTACAGGTTTTTGAAGCATAATCTGATGACTCTCTGGATTTCCTTGTTGTCTGTTGTTATGTCTCCCTTTTCATTTCTGATTTTGTTAATTTGTATGTTCTCTCTCTGCCTTTTGGTTAGTTTGGATAAGGGCTTGTCTATCTTGTTGATTTTCTCAAAGAACCAACTCCTTGTATCATTAATTCTTTGTACTGTTCTCTTTGTTTCTATTTTATTGATTTTTGCCTTCAATTTGATTACTTCCTGGTGTCTGTTTCTCCTGGGTGAGTTTGCTTCTTTTTGTTATAGAGCTTTCAGCTGTGCTGTTAAATCTCTAGTGTGAGATTTCTCCATCTTCTTTATGTGGGCATTTAGTGCTATGAATTTTCCTCTTAGCGTTGCTTTCATGGTGTCCTATAAGTTTGGGTATGTTGTACTTTCATTTTCATTGAATCCTAGTAAGTCTTTAATTCTTTTCTTTATTTCTTCCTTGACCCATTGGTGATTCAGTTGAGCATTATTCATTTTCCACGACATCGTAGGCTTTCTGTAATTTTTGTTGTTGTTGAAATCTAACTTTAGGCCATGGTGGTTCAATAAAATGCAGGAGGTTATTCCAATTTTCTTGTATCTGTTGAGATTTGCTTTGTGACCGAGTATGTGGTTGATTTTAGAGAAGATTCCATGGGGTGCTGAGAAGGTATATTCTTTTGTGTTGGGTGGAATGTTCTGTAGATCTCTATAAGGTCCATTTGAGTCATAACATCTGTTAGATCCCTTGTTTCTCTGTTGAGTTTCTGTCTGGCAGACCTGTCCATTGGTGAGAATGGGGTGTTAAAGTCTCCCACTGCTAGTGTCTAGGGTTTGATGTGAGATTTAATCTTTAGTAATGTTTCTTTTACATATGTAGGTGCTCTTGTATTTGTGGCATAAATGTTCAGAATTGAGACTTCATCTTGGGGAATTTTTCCTGTGATGAATATGTAATGTTCTTCCTGATCTCTTTTGACTGATTTTAGTTTGAAGTCTATTTTGTTAGATATTAGGCTACATGAGCTTGCTTCTTAAGTCCATTTGATTGGAAAGTCTTTACCCAGCCTTTTACTCTGAGATAGTGTCTGTCTTTGAAGTTGAGGTGTGTTTCTTGTATGCAGCAGAAGGATAGACCCTGTTTTTATATCCATTCTGTTAGCCTGTGTCTTTATATAGGTGAATTGAGTCCACAGATATAAAGGGACATTAGTGACCTGTGATTGTTAATTTCTGTTATCTTTTGGTGTTGGTGGTGTGTGTATTTCCCTTCTATGGGACTGCTGCTGTGTGGTTATCTATTGCCTGTGTTTTCATGGGTGCATCTCACTTCCTTAGGTTGGAGTTTTCCTTCTAGTGTTTCCTGTAGTGCTGGATTTGTGGATAGGTATTGTTTAAATCTGGTTTTGTCTTGGAATATCTTGTGCATTCCATCTATGGTGATTGAAAGTTTTGCTGGGTATAGTAGTCTGGGATGGCATCTGTGATCTCTTAGTGTCTGCATTACCTCTGTCCAGGACCTTCTGGCTTTCAGAGTCTGCATTGAGAAGTCAGGTGTTATTCTGATGGGTCAGCCTTAATAAATCACTTGGCCTTTTTCCTTTGCTGCTCTTAATATTCTTTCTTTATTCTGTATGTTTAATGGTTTGATTATTATATGGCAAGGGGACGTTTTCTGGGGGCTAGTCTATTTGGTGTTCCATAAGCTTCTTGTATCTTCATAGATATTTCCTTTTTTAAGTTGGGAAAGTTTTCTTCTATGATTTTGTTGAATATATTTTCTGTGCCTTTAAATTGGTATTCTTCTTCTTCTATCCCTATTATTCTTAGATTTTTGCCTTTTCATGATGTCCCAGATTTCCTGGACATTTTGTGTTATGACTTTTTTGGTCTTAGTGTTTTCTTTGACTGATGATTCTATTTCCTCTATTGTATCCTCCACACCAGAGATCCTCTCTTCCATCTCTTGTATTCTGTTGGTTATGCTTGCATCAGCAGTTCCTGTTTGTTTACTCAGATTTTCATTTTCCAGCATTCCCTCGGTTTGTGTCTTCTTCATTGTTTCTATTTCAATTTTCAGGTCTTGAAATGTTTCCTTCAACCTGTTTAATTGCTTTTTCTTGGTTTTCTTGACTTTCTTTAAGGGATTTATTGACTTCTTCCAATTTTTTGTTTGTCTTTTCCTCAATTTCCTTAAGGGAATTCTTCATTTCTTCTTTAAAGGCCTCTATCATCTTCATAAAGTTATTTTTAAGGTCGCTTTCTTCTGTGTTGTAATGTTCAGGTCTTGCTGTTATAGAACCACTAGGTTCTAGTGGTTCCATATTGCTCTTTATGTTGTTGTGTGTATTTTTGCACTAGTGTCTACCCATCTCTTCCTCCAATAGGTTCAAGATGTGTCTGTGTCTGAGGGAGCTGCTCTTGATCCAATCTGTACTTGGTGTGTCTGTGTCTCAGGGGGCCACTCTTGGTCCAATCATAGCTCTTAGTCTCATTGGAGCATGTGGATTCTGTGTCTTAGGGAACTGCTCTTGGTCCAATTAGCACTGGTGGATTCTTTGTCTCAGGGAGCCACTCAGATTACAAGGGGACGGGTGGATTTGGGGTCGGGAGTAGGGCAGGATATGATGGGGAGTACTGGTAGGGAAGTCTGCCTGCAGGAGTCTTTCCTGCTGGCC
>CABHPH010122832.1:0-40052 GCA_902168325.1 Peromyscus nudipes | reverse complement strand
CCCCCCCCCCCCGGATGATGTTGGCAATGTTATGTGTATCTCACCACTGGCTAAAATGCTCCCTCTACATGCTCACTGATGTTTTCCTTAATGGACTATAATTTCTACTCCTTAAGCTCTCTTTACAGAATGCTATAATGAAGGAGGTGTGACTTGGGTTTAGAAATGTGGTGCTAAATTATCCATCTATGAATTAACATGTATAATTTAAACACACTTCATGAATAATGATGAATTTCAAGTTTGACTTTATCATTTAAGTGGAAGGCAAGGTCTCTTTATTTCCCACTCTGTATATTTCATAAAATAAAGATGAAACATGTATGCTTTGGTTTTGTTTAAACAGTTTTATAGCTTATGCGAGGTATTGGTGGGAAGTCCATTCTCTATTATTACATAGCACTAGGATGATGACATCAATAACTTCTGAGATGACTTCATCTTTATACTCCCCAAAACATTACCACTGTGCTTTGGCATAAGAGAATTGTTCCCTGAAGAGGTAAATGAATGATTGAATAATACCACACATGCCATGCTTATCTCAACTTTCTTCACTTCTGTATTAATTTCTTAAGCCAAGCTGTGTACACTTTAGAAAACAGTATTGACACATAACTTTAATATCCTCTGCAATGGCATTTTACCTGTGGTAAGATTCAGGGCAAGAATCAGAAGGGAAGCAACCTTAACTGTGGCAGTTTGGGGGCAGCTGTTCTGTGTCAGTTCTGTGATGAAGCTTGATGTCATTCTATATTTTTGTATTCGTTAACTGTTAACATTGACAGATACCTCCTGGTCAGTAGGAATTATTGTGTGTGAAGCTTCCCCCTTTTTGTTGAGTCAGCTCTGGGAGCAGAACACAAACTTATTTGATATTTGTTCCAAGTTACTGCTTGAGAAGGATCTTGTTTACAGAAAGCAGCATACTCTAATAAAGGGCTCTGCAAAATATGATCCATGGGTCATTACCTTGAACTTCTTATGGAATATAGATGCATAACTGAACTAAACCTACATTTCTGGAGGTGGACTCCCATCATATGTTCTATTAAGAAGTCCTCCACTTGATTCATAAAAATACTCAAGCCTGAGAACACCCATTCTGCTAGGCAAAAGTAAGGAACTCTCGAATAGAAAGTTCTCTGTCAGAATTTGAGTTTTATATGTTTCGTGTGATTTTAGCTAAGTTAAATTTAAGAAAGCAGAGATTTTATTTCCTCTTTTATGAGTTGTAGATATCAATATCTGCATTCTGTCAAATGAGTTATAAAACCTTTCATTAGGTCTGGCAGGAGAAATCCCAACATGCTATTCAGGGCTGTCTTTGTATAGCTCCCACCATGGCATGCCATCTAGAGTACAAAGTATAATCTTTAATATGCTAGTTGTGTTAATCTTTCTAGATCTCAGTCTTTGAATTTGTTACTTTCATGGTAAAACATGTGACTTGTTCCTGCTTTAGTTTAAAATTCAAGATGGAAATATTTGATCATATCTTCTTAATGATTTGTTCTCATCATCTGTGGTCACAGATATTGATCATACAAACAAAGAATATTCACATTCTTAAATGCTGTATAACAATCTCCCCCTCAGCTTAGTAGTTAAAATGATGAAGTTCATCCTTTGGCATTTTGGGGGCATTGGTTCAAAGATATTAATAGGTATGAAAATCTGTGGATGGCCAAGATCTTAAATAAAAGAGAAAGTATTTGTATATAGCCAAACATCACCCTACCTTCTATACAATCCATCTCTTGATTTCTTAGACACATAATGAAATATAAATATTATGTAAATAGTTGATACACTGATGTATTAAGTGAGTACAGAGAATAACACCAAGAAACAAAAGTCTCTGTATGTTCAGTGCTGAAGCAATTTCATACGTGTTATTTTTATTGTTCTGTTGGTTGAATTCATGGATGTGGATGAATGAATATTTTGTATAATTATGAGCTTAAGAGTCAGAAATTTGGGAAAAGGTAAAATAGGGGTTAATCTTTGGTCAATCTCTCCTAAGCGGCAGTTGGGCTCCCCTTGGAGAGGGCTCCTTTAGCTGATTGTCCAGCCTTGCAGTGTTCCTGGCCCTGTTCTCCAGAGAGTATTTCATCCTTTATCTCCAAAGGCTTGGTTTAGAATTCCCAGCATGTAGTTTTGGACACTGCATACTTCCTGTTCTGTGCCTGGATTCTGAGAGGTAAGAAATAGAAGCCCTCAGGTCAGCTAAAGCATTTGTCTAGAACTGGCACACATTCCCCTGTGGCTATCACAGTCCCAGCCTTATCTAGATGCAAGGATGAGAAGAAGCAGTTTCCACTTCTTTGTGGGTGATTCACAGTGCAAAGGTATGCGTGGAATGGAAGATGCTGTTCTTCCCATCTTTAGAAAAGATAGTCGGCTACAGTGGAGTCTTCAAGACACATACCCTGTTCTTCCTAAGTATGTAACTGTTAATAAAACTGCTTAAATCATATAGAGTTTCACAAAGAGTAAACATACATTTTATGCTTTCTAAATTCTCCATTTTGTCCTTATCTAGTCGATTTAAGAATCAACTCAGTTAAACCCCTGGTCCAAGAGTGAAATGTCATTCCTCCATCCATCAAATCCTGGCGTATACTTTGTCTTACATGAGGGAACACAGATCCACATTTGGAGTTCAGTGCTAAGGGCTGCTATATGGATGTATAAGCCATGTTCAGGCCTCAGGCATGTAACCTTACAAATCTATGATAGACCTACAAGAATTGTTGCTGAAGGAAGTAACATTTTCAGTAGCCTTTTTTGTTACTCACATAAAATCATATTCAGAGCAGAATGTGAGTCTTGTTCTACCTGCAACCCTGGAAGTATTAATCACTCTTTCATTTATGTTTTCATTGCCTTTAGGTTATTACAATATTGATTCTCTCTGATAATTAATTTTTAAGCAAGAAATAGACAAGTACATTCTGCTTTTTAAAATCAAACAATAAAAGTAAAGTAACTAATCCTGTTAATTGACATCTTTTATTGCACTCAAATCTCTTGCAAGATAAACAGTGTTACTAAGTTCATATTTAGCCTTCCAGATATATCTCTGCATCAGTCCATAGACAAATGCTTCCCTCTGATTTGTCTCATACAGGTTCTACATTTTGTGTTTGGATTTGCTTTATTCACTGAGAAGATTGGGTGTATATCAGCTCCACTCTTTTTTAGAAAAAATAACTGCCTAGAATTGATTCTATTGTATGAACACAGAATAGTGACTATAGCCATCCCTTTATGGATAGATCCTGACAATGCTTCCAGCTTTTGACTAAAGATGGCAGTGTCCAAGGAGACATTTCTCACACATGCCCTTGAGCTTCCAGGTGAGTATATGGTTATGTCTTAGAGGTGCAATGCTAGATCAAAGAGTGTGCATGCCTCTGTGAAGACCAGATAGCCTTCTGGAAAGAGTCAACTGCAGAAATGACCTGCATCATAGAACTTCAATCTTGGATATTACTTAATGTTATTCTTGACATTTTAGACAGGGTATCCCTATGTAGGTCAGGCTGCCTTTGAAACTGAGATCCACCTACCACAGGTCAAGTGCAGTGGGTATTTTTTCTCTTGTAGTTAATCTCTTTTTGAGTTTTTTATATTTGGTAAGAAAAATGGACACAATTCATTGTTGTTTTCATTTCCCTGGTTATTCATGATGTCTGTACTTTCTTATGCTTGTTGAATATTTGCATTCACTCTTCTGTGAATATGTTTTACCTCTTTTATTATATCATATACATTACCATAGTACTTTATAGGCATGCGGATTTCCCTGAGCCCCCTTAATTTACTTCCATTGATAATATCACTTCATTTTTTATCCAAAAACTACACTTCAATTCTTATATCCTGTAATTATATCTGTATGTGCTTATATGATCATATACTCTTTCATGTCTATATGTATATATTCATGTAAATGTGCATATTCACTAATTTGATATTTATATAGTACAAAATATGTACCAATACTTTGATATTTATGGGGTATAAATATTAGATAAACAATATAAATAATGAAGCATAAGTCTGAGGAATTGCTATAGTAAGTCTCAGCATATATACTGGCATGTCCACATGGGTTGCTGGCTCAGGCCCGAGCTCTTGTTGATCACTTTGGATGTAATACATGCATTTAAAAAAAACTCTCAGGGTGCTGCTGGAGAGATGGTTCAGCAGTTAAGACAATGACTGATCTTGCAGTGGACCTGGGTTCAGATCCCAGTATCCACATGGCAGTTTACAACTATATGTAGTTACAGTTCTAGAGAATCCAACAGTATCTTAAGTCTCTGTGGGTGTGCATGCTGATTGCGCATAAACATACATGCAGATAAAATATTCATACAATAAAAATAAATGTTGTAAAAATAATCTCAGAGTATAATAATAATGCTTTTAAGAAAAAGAAATTTATCATCCATCTATCTGTCTGTCATCTACATATAGCAATAAATCTATAATCTACATATTATGTCTCTATGTGTAATCAATTATTTCTCCATCTACTTACTGAAAATTACCTGCACTGTATAAGTCTAGTACTTATCTCAGAGACTTATGAATATTAATTGATTTACTTTTTGTGACACTCATAGTAGGCAGATAACCTTATCCTAATTTTATATAGTAGGAACAAAAAATTCCAGGAATTTATGTAAAGCTGAACAGCTTCCTATTAATTACTTCTGTAATTTTTACTGCAGCAATTGGATTTCAGACTTCAATTTTTTTTCTCACATTTAGAACAAAATTTAAATTTTGTATTATAGCCTTTTTGGTGTTGACAGCCTCCCTATGAAAGCATGCCTCTTGCTAAGAGTCTTCTCCATCCCTTTCCAGAAGGAGAGATGAGGAAGCACAAGGGAAAGTATTTGGTGCAGAATACTCTTCTTCCTGAATGTGAATGCCCAGAATGCTATAAAACCAGCACAGTCTTCATAAATGTGTGTTGTCTGCTGCACTGACCTCTGCCAGCCTACAGGCAAAAAGCAAGGCTGACCGAAGGATACTCCTTCGGGAGGAGGCAACACTAAGAGCACTGATTCAAGATGAGTGGGAAGGATCCCAATAAACACATTTTGGATGACGTGTGTGTGCATGCGTGTGTGTGTGTGTGTGTGTGTGTGTGTGTTCATATATATGTGTGTGTGTGTATATATATATATATATGTATATATATGTAATCAAGTGTCATAAAACAGTTCTTTGGGATTCTGTTGGACATAATTGGATATTTAATAGCACACTGCATATCTTTTTAACACTGACTATTCCTATTTAATATTATAGTAGGGATTTGTTCTTTTTATTTAAATGTCTTTTAGATCATTTTGTCCTTGCTCATGCTAATGCTAAGGGAATCTTTACAATATCATCTAATCCCCTTTCTATGTAACAGAACTATGGTTGGTGTTTTAAATATTGATCTTGGACTTGAGCGTTTTGCTGAATTTTCTTTAATGGTCTAATTGTTTTTTGGTTGAAGTTTGGGGCATTTTAAAAAGGCAAAACTAAAGGCAGGTTTGTTTCCTCCTTCTGATGTGTAAAATAATCAATTTCCCTCCTGCTTTTCTGTATTATTTTACACAGAAATGTGTTGAAATATTTAAGATCTCAGGGTATGGAGAAACCATCCTTACGTTGTTTTGAACATTAATGAAAATTCTATTTTTCATCACTTGGTACAATATATACTTTGCCTTTAGGAGAAATATTCTTATCACTTAGTATACTGAAAGCTTTTAGTAGGGAATTGTCTTACATTTGTGTTTCCAGCCTCTTCAGAATTATGATAGAATGTTTTACTTTCCATATAAATTAATATAATATACTCTAATGATACACTTCTGAAAGTTCAACCATCCATCTTTCTCTTCTTTTTTTTAAAGACTATACATTATCCCAATATATTTTTTAAATATACTATGGACTTCTTTGATGGCATCTTTGATGTATGTCATCTTTTTACTAAAGAGTGAGTGTAGTCCTTGGTTTCTCTGTGCTGTGTTAAGCTTCTGATTTTACTTTCAGAGTTAGGCTGATTGTATCTGATGAGTTGAATTTTTCCACATTTTTCTTCTTGACTACATTTTCTAGAAGAGATGACCGAAGTCTGAAAGTTGATAGCCTCCACACTTAACGTACAATGGACTTTATAAATTCCAAGAAGTGTTCAAACTTATAACACTTTCTCCAGTGTTTATTCTACTGGTTATTTTATATAGTTAGTCTTGAGCCAAATTTAATTATACACATTTTTCATAGAAAAATCACTTATATCTGTGGTAGTGATTTTCAGCTGTGTTTGTATAAGTTTATTTAGAGTATACTTTATATTTATATAAAGTTATAAATGCTATATAGTCCATAATCTTGTCTTGCTTCCATATTACTTGTGTTTTTTTCATTTCTTGATTTTAATGTGAGGTATTGAAATGAAATTGATTGACCATTTGTTACTTTTTCCATATTATATTGTACATTAGTTTTCTATTATTGAAACAATTTTCTCTACAAATTATTTTTACTTTGTGTTAATTACTTTTTTATTTTTCAGTTTCTCAATTTTCATAATATATCATGCTTACAGCTATATATTTCCCTCTGTGTACTGTATTATCTATATTGCAAGGGAAATGATTTATTTTTTCTGATTATTATTCTTGAATACAAGTTTCTAGCTTGTATTCAAAAAGATATTTTGTCTAGGACTCATTCCAAATGTTTAAATTTTTGCATTACATTTAACTTTCATTATAGATAAATTTCTTTCATTGTTCATGAGTGTTAAATTTTATTAAGTAATGATTGACAATGAGATTTTTTTGTTTATTATGAAACACTAAACATACTTAGATTTCCTTTAATTTGGTTTTGTAGCTATTTTTTATTTTTAATATTTTTGCAATATTAGAAATGTCCTTTAATAATCAATTTTTATTGAGTGAAATTTCATATATATATTATTCTTAGTATTTAATCTGAGATTGATATATTTTTCAATATTTTATTATTATTATTATTATTATTATTATTATTTTGGTTTTTTTTGAGACAGAGTTTCTCTGTGTAGCTTTGCGCCTTTTCCTGGAACTCACTTGGTAGCCCAGGCTGGCCTCAAACTCACAGAGATCCGCCTGCCTCTGCCTCCCGAGTGCTGGGATTAAAGGCGTGTGCCACCAACGCCCGGCTTATTATTATTTTTAAATGCATTATATAAAGTTTATTTTTGTTCCCATAACCTATTAATTTCTTTAGAACTTGATATTATGTTATAAAACCATAATAATGAGTGTGTAAATTTGTTTTATATTCTTGTAATTTTCCCCTTTCATGTTTGAAAATTACAGTTTTACTCGCATAAAAAATGTCCTAGCATTTAGGTAGATTTTTCATATTACCTAAGTAAACTAGCGGTATCTCTTCATTTTCTGTTATTTTCATAACCCAGTCTGTGTTTTGGATAGATAGGTTTCCAGTCAGAAGGTCTCTGGTCTCAAAAGAACTGAGCCCATCCACAGAACATAACAGATTATTATATATGTAAATATGTAAAACATCTTTGCCTTACAACACTAACCTCCACTTTTATTTTTATTTTCTAAGTGATTTTTCTGTTTTAATGAACAGCTGCTAAATTTTGTAGAAAGATGATCACTGCTTTGTGCCCAGTTGAGCATGTACTTTTATTCTTGTTATGGGTGGTAGTAGTGAGGATTCCCTGGAACCTGTGTACCTGTCTGTGCCTGGAACTCCATGCCCAAACATTACAGAGCCTTCCAACAGCAGCTGGGCCTCTTGCAGAATTCTGATCCTCCAATAACCAGTCACTAATTCAAAAATACACTTT
Source organism: Peromyscus nudipes (assembly GCA_902168325.1). NCBI lineage: Eukaryota > Metazoa > Chordata > Mammalia > Rodentia > Cricetidae > Peromyscus > Peromyscus nudipes. The sequence continues at coordinate 32,161 of CABHPH010122832.1, read as the reverse complement.
GTTCTCTGTTCTCCCTGGGAACACGTAGGGTATAAAATCCTCATACACTGTGGAAGTCAAGGGACTGCCTTGATTATCAGTCCTTGCTTTCTATCTTGTTTGGAGACAAAGGCTCATTATTATTAATTATTATTATTATTAATTACTATTTTGCTGCTGTATACACAGGCTTACTTGTCTATGAGCTTCTGAAAATTCTCCTTTCTCTGCCTTTCATCTACCAATAGGGAAAATGGAATTAGAGACATATGCTGAAATAACAACCTTTACTTGCATTCTTGGGATTCAAATATAGGTCTTCATGCTTCCACAGCAGGTATTTTAGGCACTCAGTCATCTCTCCAGCACTGATTCAGTATTAAAATAATACTTTTCCTCCTGTCATAGTGCCAGATACATGTAGACACACAATAAAAGTCCAGAACAGTCTACTTTTATGCTTATGGCATCATGCATATGTATTCACCATGCTAAAAACCATTATCAAAGATTTCATTTGAAGATACATTAAAAGTAATTCCTCCAAGTTGTCAGTTAACACTTCTGAAACTTTTCACAGCAGCAGATGAAAAAAATACAACTGTGATTAAGAAAGGAAGTCCTGTTATTTTTCTTCATATACTATACTACTTGCATTGTGTATAACTGGCAATTACTGCCGAGTCACCATGTCATAGATACTCTTTTTGTTATCTTTTCTCTGAGTAATTACCTGTCTAGATATAACCAGTGTTAAAGGTAATGAAATGCAGAGTAATTGCAACAGCAACAGAGTCTTTGAAGAATTTCCAGTAGATTTACACTTGGTTTCAGCCAAAAGGCTAAGAAGCAATTCAGGTAGATTTAGAGAACAGAGAATTTTTTTCTTAACCTTATCATTAGCAATTTTATCAATTCCATAATTACACAGTGGTGAGAAGGTAATTTGCTACTTGACTCTCAATTTCTCACTACCATGTTGTAAATTCAGTTTCTATTAACATTTTATGCCATGTGATAACCTAACAAAAACAACAAAAAAAAAAGAAAAGAAAGAATAACAACAACAGCATTGTGGCTTTATAGTCCAGGAGGGAATGCTGCTTTTGCCTGCCCACCCTCAAACTTTTGAAGAGTTTCTTCTCTGAGACTCCTGGCATCCTCCTTCACAATCTTTATTTAGACTTTGAAGAGAATATAGCCAGGAAAACTTTAAGCTTTCTTCCTTAAACACACCCAACATAATTTACAGAGTTCATCTGTATACTGTTGGTGAAAATCATACCAGAATTTATCACGAATGGGCTAGTCTTTTTGGTGGGTGGAGGTAGGACACATAGAGTGAAAATAATCCAAAGGCAAATGGCTTTTTCCCTGGGAAAAAGAAGCTGTTAGGCCACGGTCTGAGGAATCAGAAGCACAGTGTTTTATGTCTTGATTGAGTGGATTCTTTGCTTCCTAGGGTATGGGGATGTGCCAGATACTATTCTGCTACTGTGATAAGTCACTATACCCATCAGCAAATTATCTGGGCTTACAGTTCCAGAGGGAGAATCCACAATGGCCAAGGGAGGTATGACAGTAGGTAACTAGAGCAGGAAGCTAAAGATCACCCTTGCATCCACATACAAGAAGCCAAGAGAAAACTGGAAGTGGGGTGATGTTATGAACTCTAAAAGCCTACCTACCGTCAGTGACACAATTCCTCCAGCAAAGCCACACAACTATATAACCTCCTCAAACATGCCACTGACTGGTGAGCAGGTGTTTAAAAATGTGAGCTTTGGGGGGACATTCTCATTCTAATCACCACAGGGCCATAACCTCATTTAATTTGTGATATCCGTTTTAAGAATAAGAATATCAAATGAGGGGCTGGAGAGATGAATCCACAGTTAAGAGCACTTTCTGCTGTTGCAAAGACCTGGGTTCAAATCCCAGCACCCTCATGGTGGCTCACATCTGCCTGCAACTACATTCCAGGTGAACCACTGCCTTCTTCTGGCTTCCACAAGTACCTGGCATACCCATGGTGTACACACATATCTGTAGGCAAACACTCCTATATATGAGATAAAAATAAATACTTAAAAACAAAACAATACAAAAATGAAGGTTAGGAGAATAAGCATAGAACCCATGCAAGTGAAGTTTGCTGAGTTTTAAATTTTATAAGCTTCATGCTTAATATCACTCTTCCCATATCAGGTCAAATTGAGATTTTTTTCCCCTCATTCCTTTATGTCAGTCTTTGTTTCTTTGTTCCCTACTCACTGCCTTGCAGGGGAGCTGCTTATGTCAGTCTTTCTGGCTGTTGTTCTGTAAAGTCAAGGTTCAATCTATTTCCCATGATGTAGATCAGGGGTTGACACATGGTTAAATCCTAAAAGTTCCTCTCAATTAGTGGCCAGAATTCCCAAATTCATGCACCATTCTTTTTATGTTACCCATTAAAGCAGATGTGCACTGTCTGTTACCAACCTCCTTGCTTTTCATGAGCAGCAGCAATTGTATTGAGTTTTAGGGTAAAGATAATCCTCTGTTGTGTTCAGTTTATCAAAAGATACCTTGTTTCTCTTCATTTATATTCTGATTATATTCTTCACCACTCATCAAGACCTTCCAGATCCTCTTGCCCTCTCTCTAACCACCCAATTATAAGTTCTTTCTGAACAAGCCAAAAACAATATAATGACCCCCCCAACAAGAAAAAATATAAAATACCCCCAAACCACCATTCACAACTAAATAAAAGCACACACATACACACACACGCACACACACACACACACACACACACACACACACATACCAAAACACAAAAAACAAAAAACAAAACAAACAAACAAAACCAAAAACCCCGTCAAGTCATTATATGTGGTCAACTGCTCCTGAACATGAGGCCTTCCCTGGAGTGTTTGATATGCCCGGTGTCACTCTACTAGAAAAACTGATTTTCTATCTCCCAGCAGGTATGACATTTAGGTTGTTAACCTAGTGGCTTGGTTTCCTTTCCTTTCATTCATTTGTTCATTCACTCATTCATTCATTCATTCATCAGTTTTAAATATAACAAAATAAAGTAAAATAAGATAAAAACAAAAACTACCACATCAAAGTTGGACGAGACAAACCAACAGAAGGATAAGAGTCTAAGAAAAGGAACAACAATCAGAGACCCTCTTGTTGACTCACTCAGGATTCCCATAAAAACATTAAATGGGAAGCAATAATAAAAGCACAGAGGACCTTGTACAGACCCAACTGAGCCCTGTGCATCCTGCTTCAGTCTCTGTGTGTTCATATGAAATTTGCTCATGTTGGTTTAGAGGACCTTTTTTTCTTGGTGTCCTCCATCCCCTCTGGTTCTTACATTCTTTTTGCCTCCTCTTCCTAGGGATTCCTGGAGTTCTGAGGGGATATTTAACGGAGACACCCCATTTAGATATGATTCTAAGGTCTCTCACACTCTGCATAATTTTTGGATATGGGTCTCTACATTTGTTGCCATCAGCTGCAGGAGGAAGCGTATCTGATGATGGCTGAACAAGACTTGATCTATGAGTGTGGCAGAATACCATTAGGGATCATTCTATTAATTCATTTTTCTTCTTTCTTTCTTTCTTTCTTTCTTTCTTTCTTTCTTTCTTTCTTTCTTTCTTTCTTTCTTTCTTTCTTCCTTCTTTCCTCCCTTCCTTCCATTCTTTCTTTCTTTCCTTCCTTCCTTCCTTCCTTCCTTCCTTCCTTCCTTCCTCCCTTCCTTCCTCCCTCTCTCTCTCTCTCTCTCTCTCTCTCTCTCTCTCTCTCACCAGTATTATGGTTTTATCCCAGGTCCCTGGGCTGTCTAGTCTCAGGTTCTTTGTCACCCAAGCAATGTTGGTCAGTATGGGTTCCATCTCATGAGAGTTAACCTTAAGTCAACTTAAAGTTATTGGTTGGTTACTCCCACAAACTTTGTGCCACCATTGCCCTAGCTTATCTTGCAGGTAGTACACCTTTGTGGATAAAGGATTTGTTTCTGAGTTGGCGTTTACACTTCTCTTTTGATAACATGCAGAATATTTTCCTGTACCAAAGACCCTGGAATGTAGGAGTGAAGGCTCTATCTATATAGGTATCAGCTCAGCATCTGCATGTTCAATGAGTTTTGTAGATGTCTTCAGCAATGGGTCATTACTGTCAGTTTGTGAAAAGCAACCTATAGGCCTGGTAACAGTCTGGCTTATTTGAGAATTCCCAGGGGTCCTCTTTGGCCAACAGCTCAATTAGATATAACCCAATCCCAGTACTAGAAGCTTTGTTTGGTGATAAGAAATGGCCAGTTGCGACTGTGTCTTCCTCATTATTTGGTGAATTCATTTAGACTACCTTCATATCATATGTATTTTAGGAAGTTTCTACTGTATTATGTTTCCATAATACCCCTTAAATGCACCTTAATTTGAGCTGTCTCTCCCTGTATTCATTTCCATAAACCCTTCTCCACACTCAACTACCAACTTGATACTTCCATTTAGACACCCTTCCATCCATATCTATCTATTGTTTTTATCTTCCCTAAGGCAATCTGTCTGTTCCCTCTAGTCTCTTGTTCTATACCTACCTTCTGTGTTTCTATAGAATGTAGCTTTGTTAATATTCACTTAGCATATAATATTAACATTTAAGTGAATATATATATATATATATTCTCTTTCTGAATCTGGGATAACTCACTTAGGATGATTTTTTTCTAGTTCTGTCCATTTGCCTTCAAATTTTATGATGTCAGGTTTTTAACAGCTGAGTAATACTCAATTTTGTATATGTATCACATTTTCTTTATCTATTCTTCTGTGGAGAAACATCTAGGTTATTTCCAATTTATCTCTATTTTGAACAGAGCAACAGTGAGCATTGTTAAGCAAATGTCTCTGTGATGGGATGAAACATCCTTTGCGTATATACCTAAGAGTTGTATAACTGGATCTTGAGGTTGATTGACTGCCATCTTCCTGAGAAACTGCTTCACTGATTTCCATAGTGGCTATTTTGTAGTCCCACCAGCAAAGTATGATTGTTCCTCTTACTCCACATCCTCACCAGCATGAGCTGTCACTTGTTTTGTTGATCTTAGCCATTCTGACAGGTGTAAAATAAAATCTCAGTGTAGTTTTGATTTGTATTTCTCTTGTGGCTAAGAATGTTGAACATTCCTTTAAGTGCTTTTCAGCAATTTGAGTTCCCTGTATTAAGAATTCTGTTTAGGGTGCTGGAGAGATGGCTCAGTGGTTAAGAGCACTGGCTGCTCTTCCTGAGATCCTCAGTTCAATTTCCAGCCACTACATGGTGGCTAAGTACCATCTGTAACTGTAACTGACTCCCTCTTCTGGTGTGCACGAAGATAGAGCACATATATACATGAATAAATAAATCTTTAAAAAAAAACACCTCAAGACAATAAAAATTGAAATTAAAAAAATTCTGTTTAGATATGTACTTTATTTTAATTATATATAGCTTCTTGAGTTCTTGATGTATTTTTTATATTAGCCCTCTATCACATATATAGTTGGTAAAAAATCTTTTCTCATGCTATAGGCTACCACTTTGTCTGATTGACAGTATCCTTTGCCTTGAAGCTTTTCAGTTTCATGAGATCCCATTTATTAATTTTTAATGCCAGTGCTAATGGTGTTCAGAAAGTTGTCTCCTGTGTCAATGAGTTTAAGGTTATTCCCCTCTTTCCCATCCATCAGATTCAATGTATCTTGTTTTCTTTTCTTTTCTTTAACATTTTACATACCAACCACAGATCCCTCTCTCATCCCTCCCCTGCTTCCCCCTAACTTCCTCCCTGACCTGCCCTCCATCCCCTCCTCCAAAAGGGTAAATCCTCCTATGGTGGGACAGCAAAGCCTGGTCCTTTCAGCTGAAGAAGAACCAAGCCCCTCCCCCCTACATCAAGGGTGAGCAAGGTATCTGACTATAGGTAATGAGATCCAGGAAGCCAGCTCATGCACCAGGGTTAGATCCTGATCACATTGCCAAGGGCCCCTCAAACAGACCCAACTACACATCTGTCTCACATATGCAGAAGGTCTGGTCCAGTCCCATGCAGGTTCCACTGTTGGCAAGTGGGTGGAATTAGAAAATATCATCCTGAGTGAGGTAACCCAGACTCAGAAAGAAAAAATATGGTATGTACTCACTCATAAGTAGATACTAGGTGTAAAGCAAAGGATAATCAGACTACAACCCACAGCTCCAGAGATGCCAGGAAACACGGAGGACCCTAAGAGGGATGCATGGATCACCTTGAGAAGGGGAAACAGAGGAGATCCTGATGAGTAAACTGGGCATGGGGGTGGGCAATAGAGGGGAGGGGATGGGAGATGAGAACATGAGGGACCAGGATGATGGAACTGGGGAAGGGATGGAGTGGGAGAGCAATGGAAGTATATCTGGTTTTATGTTGAGATCTTTGATCCATTTGGAGTTGAGTTTTTTTATAGTATTTTTATTTTATAATTAACTTAATTTCACATATCAGCCACAGATTCCCCCTCCCTCCTCCCACCCCCCAGCTCTCCCCCCAACCCCTCACTCCCACCTCCTCCAAGGCAAGGTCTCCCCTGGGGAGTCAGCCCAGCCTCTGCATGAGGATAAGTATGAATCTATTTGTATTCTTCTACATGCAGCCATCTAGTTTGACCAACATATCATGCTGTCTCTTTCTTTCCAGTGTATATTTTTGGCTAGTTTGTAAAAATTCAAAATCAAGTGTCTATAGGTTTTCAATTCGATTCCATTGATCAATGTGTCTTCTTTTATGACAATACGATGCTGTTTTTATTGCTATAGATTTGTAGTATCTTGAAATCAGGGATGATGATACTTTTCACAGTTCTTTCATTTTTCAGGATAGTTTTACATTTCCTGGTTTTTTTTTTTTGTGTGTGTGTGTGTATTTGTGTTCACATGAAGTTGAGAATTGTCCTTTCAATATCTGGGCAGAATTATGTTTGAATTATCACAGAAATTGCATTACATCTATAGACTGCTTTGGGTATGTTAATTCCACTGATCCATAGTTCTATTTTTAAACGTTTTATTTGTTTTTAATGGAGTCCAACCACATTTAGTAACTTAAAATATCTTTATTTAATGAAGACATGCCTGTGCTTTGGCTTGCTGTTTTCCGGCTCAATAGCAAAAAGAGGAATTGCATATCATAATTTGAAAACAATCTGAACTTCAGTTTCTCATCTATACATGGAAAAAAAAGAGAGACCAATTCAAAATTTATTCTTCACAGAACTATTGTAAGGAGCAAATAGGCTAGGTGATTTTAAAGAAAGAAAGATGTGTTCTCTATATACTGATTAAAAAGATTGAAAGTAAAACAAAATGTGTAGATTTAATGTTCTAGCATCTTGCATGCTTCACTTTACCTCCAATTTATTTATTGGATGTGTGAACAGTGCTCTCAAATAAGGCATCATGTATGTGATGCATGCTGTCTCTTCTAGAAGCCCAGTGAAGTGCCATGCCAGATTGCTCTTCATTTCTGGACTGTGGACAGGACCTCCCCTTACTAAACACAGTGTTCTGGTTCTAAGTTTATTTCTAATTTAAACTGTGGTGGCTTTTATAGCCTCCCCTCACTTTATTCTTAAATCCATAGTAATATATCTAGTGCACTCCTTGTTAAGAAGGTACACTAACAGGAAGGTAAAGTTATGCTTTTTTCTTCAAAGTGCTTAAAAATTGATTTTACTTTTATGAATTCACTGTATCTTATACTTTATAGTGTTGTATTGTTATCTCTACAAATATATTCCTTGGCTGAAGTTGGGATCTCTAGATAATTGTGTTCCAAATATTTCCCTGGTTTCCTGAGTACAGTCTCTTTTATTCACAATACTGCAGACTATTTTCCCATTGTTAAGACATCTTTATAACAAAATGGAAATCTTAGTCATGATCACATCTAATGGGGACTCTTTGAGAGGCTGCTGTGAAATTTTTCTTGGGGGAGTTGTGAACAAGTGTCTCCTCACTCTTTATACAGTACCAGTGACAGACTAAAGTAACAGTTCCACCCAAATCTAGTTTGCTGACCTGGTGAGTTAGGTGGACTTACTTATAGGAGCATAGGTGACTGGTTACTACCAGGTGCTTGAGTGATGGTCTGTGTTAATTGTTAACATGACAGAATCCAGAATTCACCTGCAGAATTCAGCTCCAGACCTATTAGTAGTGAGTTATCTTGATTCCTCTGGGGTGGGGAGATCAATTCTTTGTGTGATTCTATCTGGGGTCTTGTGCTATATAGATGGAGGAAAGAAACTGGGCAGCAACTTTCATTTATCCCTTTTTGTTTCCTAATTTCGGATTTGATGTGAACAGTTGCTTCAAGGTTCTGTTCTATTGATGTCTCCCCCATGATAGACTGTACTTGGAAGTGTGAACTAAAATGAACTCTTCCTCTTTGGAGTTACTTTTAGCAGAGCATTTTGTCACAGCATCAGGAAAAGAAGCTGAGAACACAGTTGAGCCCAAATAGTTTCATCAATGAGGATTCCTACCTGAGCCTGATGATGACTTCCCCCTAGCTGTATAGATGGAATGCCCCCTTCAGTAAAAGTTGACATTTATATACTTTCTTTATACTTCATCACCTCTAAGATAATCTAAATTTGGCAGGGAGGTAGAGGAGGGAGCAGTTTGAATTCTAGAAGAGGGTCTAATGACCACCCACCTTCTCCTATAAGAGAGAATGTCACCATGCCATATCCTGGATATTTCTTTCTAGTACTCAACAGCTGCTAGCTGTGGTGGTAATGGCTCTCATACCCAGAGACATTCCACAACAAAGGCACTAACTATACTTTGCCAGGATATTATGAAAGAACGGCTTCAAGTGAATAGAAATATAAGAAGAAACAGTCTAAAATATATCTTTCTAATAGCCTTTTAGCCTGTAATTTATTCCACTTAATTTCCCTTTTGTTTAGATCATTGTTGGTTTTTATATTTGAAAATGGGAAATGTGGGCAGTAATTTGATTTGTAATCATAGCTTGCATCAAAATGTAATAGTAGAGAGAAGGAAACTTCAATCTTGGCTTTCCTGAGTTATTCACACACACACACACACACACACACACACACACACACACACACACACACACACCAGCCATCTTTGAAACTATACTACTGATTCATAAATACCTAAATCATGCAAATCTGCTCTTGTGGGCTCTAGTAAGTTAAGTGAAATCACATAGAATGACTTGATTCATAACTTAGCCAAGGTTTCAATTGCTTTGTCTTTACACATGCCATCTACAAAGTTTACTTGCCAGCCAACTCTAGAGTAGGCATAAGGAAGGCAATAAATGACAGGAAGACATGCACAAATGGAGGAGGGACTGATCAGACAGCCCTTGCTGGGGATCTGAAAGCATTTCTTACCATTCCCCCATCACCTTTTGAATGTTTTATACATTTTCAGATGTAAATAAGTGAAGATATGGTCTTAGTAAGTTGTCAATTACATTAGGAAAGAGAGCACTTTATCTTTTTAACTGTACCTTGATAAAGAACTGGGGAGTATTCCTACTTCTAGGAGGCCAGGTGTTTTCAGGTTGGACATGAGTATTTGGAGTTCATTGAATAGAACTTAATCATTTGGACCTGAGTCTTTGTTTTTCTACTTGCTGTTTTTTTTTAAACTTGGATAAGTTATTCAGCGTCTGGTTCACTATTCTCATTAGTTAAGGAGATTACATGTACTGTGTCTTTCATTTCGCTTGGTTACAGGGAGAGTCAGATGCTAACAGGGATGACGATTGCTTTGCTTCCAAGAGTAATATCTAAACCACAATTTGAGGTGCTATACTGTAAGACAATAAACATAATTTCTAAAATACCCAATTTGTCTTGAGAAGACACAAGCAAATACAGAATGGAACCTATCAGAGTTTATATACATACTCATATATATATTATATATATATACATATATATATATATTTGTATATAATTTCAAAGCTGAGCACTTTGTATTGGATAATCTGTTAGGGAACTCATACCAAAGAGAAGCCAATTTTCTCTCTCTCAACTGTCATTGGTTACCTATAGTTCTCTTTCTAGGGTGTGGCCCTGTGATATTTTCCTTTTCTACATTATCATGTCTATTGGTGTTGTTCTTTTTTCAGGTCTCCTTTAGGTTACCATATTGTTAGGGTATCCTGGGTGTAATTTCCCTGTCATTTTGAGGAGCTGTAATCTCACAGTAGTCTACCTGTTACTCTGACTCTTACAAACTATCTGCCCGTTCTGAGATATTTTCTGAACCTTAGATGCAGGAGCTGTATTGTAGATGGGTCTGGTGTGACTAGGCCTCACACAATCCACTGATCTCTACATTATGACGTGTTGTGGTTTTCTATAATAGTCTCCATTTTCTTTAAAGAATAGCTTCTTTGGTGATGGGGTGAAAGCTACAGTTATCTGTAGGTATAAAAATAAGTTTTAGAATTCAGCTATGAATTAATGCTGCTCTAATAAAGTGTTAATAATAGGTTCTCTTTTAAGATCCATGACCTCACTAGCCCCTCAGTAGTTGGCTATGTTTCTAGTACTAGGAATGTTTTCTTTCCTATTGAATGAGCCTTAAGCTGAACTAGACAGCTGTTGGTTACCACCAAGATGAATGTCATTATTACACCTTTATAGTTATCTTGCCATGCTGATCATTCTTATAGTTCACAGTGGATAGAAACTATTGATTACTTCCCTCCCTTGGCAGCTTACACAGAATTTTCTGGTATTATATAAGGTAAACTATAGCAAGGAGATTTTCAGGATATAACCAGCTTGACTCCTTCCAGCCCTGTTTCCAAAGTGTATTATGTCTTCAGCAAAAGGGACTTAGCAACAACCTCTTAGAGGCAACCAAGAGTAGCACCAATAATGTATGTATATTGTTTGGGAGTCTCTTGGACTACCCTGTCTGACAATTTTAATGGTGGTTTCTCATGCCTGGCATTGGAGTTTGGTTAGATTGTCTATGGCTCTTGCTGAAAGCATTTTCAGCCCAAGTGACATAGCTTAGCATATATAGTATAGATAAATTTAAATCATTTAAGATTTTATACACACATACATATCTATCTGTCTGTCTGTCTATCTGTCTATCTATCTATCTATCTACTGTAGGCAAATATAAAATAATATAATTCCTGGTTCCATCAAAGAATCTTGGTATTATTTTCCCCTCCTTCTTCCGTCCCTCCCTCTCCTTCTGTATTGACCTCTGCCACTAACTAGAATACACACATCATACAACTCCAAATTGTTAACATTTCCAAGTCTCAAATTTCATCTAAATCTCATCTTAACAAATTAGATATGAGATTGGAAGGATGATTCATGTAAAATAAATAATTCTTCAATTGTGAAGCTGTAAAATTGTACACATTAAATATTTAGAAAATACAGTGGTGAGGTAGGCATAAGTAGAGATTACCATTTTGAAAGAGAGAAATCAACAAGTATGGAGCCATGATTGACTAGCAAGTCCAAAATCTGACAGAACAAATTCCAGTATATTTCATCAAAAATAATATAGTCTGGCTCAATGCTTTGTCTTTTGGTCTCACTGCGGTTGTGGTTCCACCTATGATCCTACTGGAGCACCCATGTTGCCTTAAGTTTGGAAAACGCCAAGACCTCTGGTGTCTCCAGTGTCATTCCCGATAGGATCCAGTCTGGGTCACTGAAACCAAAGAAGGGATGGAGCTCCACAACACGGGTTTCCGGTGAACTCACTGAACTCACTGCCCCATCACACAGAATCCCAGTATGCCCACAGCCTTCTTTCATTTTTTGTCTTGTAGATATCCTCTTTTTAGTTCACGGGGAAAACATTTCTGCTGGTGTAAGCCTTTCTTTAGTCTTGCTTCTGAGTCACACTCATAATCTCTTTATGAAGCTACTGTCCAGTCTCACTCTTGGAGTTCTCTGTAGATCATATGTTCTCTTTTTCTCTCATTCATATTCTCTCGCTCTCTCTCTCTCTCTCTCTCTCTCTCTCTCTCTCTCTCTCTCTCTCTCTCCCTCCCTCCCACTCCACTTGATATTGGTTATATATAGTTTATTTTTGCTCAATTGCTTCTTCATCTATATATCCTTCTTCTTCCATTATTGTATACAAGAAAAACAAGGGTATACACAGAATTGGTTTGCTTAGAAACTCTAGCAATGGAATATTACAACTATGTCACTTAGCATTCTACACTAGAGAACAGTTCAGTAAATTTTTTATCACCTTGTCATAAGGAATGCCTTTCCTCCAATGTCCAGTACATGTTTTCCCATTTTCACCTGAGGCTTCAACAGATGGTCTTTCTTCTCTGTACCAACTGTCCCTTTAAGGCAGCCTAAGCTTTATCTAACATACTGTCTCAGTCTCCCCATCAACTGGTTCTCTGTTTTAAGGTTCTAGAGCCAAAACACATGTTAATTTGCCAAGGCTGCTGTTATAAAGCACTATAGACTGGATGTCTTAGAATGAGGGCCAGGACAGCCTGGGCCATTATAAAGAGAAACCCTGCCATCTCAAAATAAATAAATAGATAGATAGACAGACAGACAGACAGACAGACAGACAGACAGATAGATAGATAGATAGGTAGGTAGGTAGGTAGATAGATGGATAGATTAAAAAAGAAATAATAGAAAAAGAAACAGATTTTCCTTTCTGGGGGCTTCATGGCCAAGGTCAAGCTGTCTTCAGCCTTGTTTTCCTCTTTTGTAGCTCCTCTTAGTTTGCAGACAGAACCATCTTTAGCGCTTAATTCCTTCTAAAGCACCATCAATTAGCAATTAATTCTCAAAACAAGGACTTAGCATAAAAACCAGGGACTTAAGGACCAGCCAGAGCTGTCCTTTCCCATACTGCTGCCTGTGAGAGTGCTGGCAAGTCTGTGATTTCAGAGCAAGCCCTGTTTCTCTGGTCCCAAGGCTGTAGATCAGGAGGACTGTGTGGAATATCACCATGGTAGGTGGAGATGTTGATAGCTTGTAGCTGTCAGGCTTTTGCATGCAGATGGACCACAGCAGGGGAAAGTGTTAAATTGTCTGTGAATTCACTGACACTTCTATGTCTAGAAATAAATAAGCAGAGCCTGTGACCCCGGTAATTGAACCAAAAATGGGGCCAGGAACATTAGGCAATAAAACCCAGTAGTTGAAACCAGAGTTTCCTTAGAATCCCTGAGTCCTGGAGCTGGAGAGATGGCTCAGCAGATAAGAGCACTGACTGCTCTTCTAGAGGACCCATATTCAATTCCCAGCACCCACATGGCAGCTCACACCTGTCTGTTCCAGTTCCAGGGCTTCAAACACCCTCAGACAGACATGCAGGAAAAACACCAATGGACATAAAACAGAAATAAATTATTAAAACACATACAAGATAATAATAGAACAATAAATAATCTCTGAATCCTACAGCAGAGGTTCCTGGCCCTAAATAGTGTCATGGCTCTCTCTGATAGACTTCACAGAAATTCTTCCCATAAGTTTTCACATATTAGCAATATTGCTAATTGTGAAAATTCATGATAATACTTTTTTTAATTGTGAGACTTCAGAAGATACTATATGTAACCTGACATCCTAGCATTAGCTTTTTATTAATGATTAATACTGATTTATTTACTCCACATATCATTTTTGTAAGATACACAATGGCTACCTAGTGTGTTCCAGATCCCATACTCAGTGCTTCTATCTTGATGAAATCACATTGTCTCCAGCAAGGTTCTCAGAGCGTAATGCATAGTGCTTTTCCTCCCTGAGTGACAGCTCCTTCCACATGCATGGAGAGATTGTGTAATTCAATTGTGACTGGTGTCTTTCTTCTGGGTCTTGGTTTCCATGTATTGATATGACGAATTGAGTAATGGGCTGCAAATATGTTCACACCCTGATCTATAGAAATTTCTAGTAGTTGCTTAATATTTCTAAAAATGAAAATTGAAAATCTGACTAGTTTAAGAAACTTGAGAACGGAGATTTCCCTGGGGGATACAGGTGGTCTTAATGGAGTCCCAGAAGAATTTTAGAAGAGACCTGAAGAAGAACCTCAGAGAAGCTAGCTGAATGATGGTAAAGCAGAATGCTGTGCTGCCTGTTGAAGAAGGGGGCCCAAGCCCAGGAGTACAGGTGACGAACTCCTCTGAATCAGGTGGAGAGAAACATGCCCCTGAGAGCCTGAACCAGTCCTGTGGACATCTTGACTTTAGCTCCCAGACTGAGTTTGGATTTGTGTCCACCAAATCTATGAGACAATGAGTTTCCACTAAGTGGAGGATTATAGCCGCCACAGGAGAGTGGTAGACACTTGTTATCAGTCCTCAAGTTTAAATCTTTCCTCTGCATTTTTCTTTAACATCTGCTGCCGTATGTAGTGCCCACCATTGTCTGGTAGTTCTTCCTTAGTGATGCTTCGCCCTTCTCTTCCCATTTTCATCTTTTCCGTTGTTCTGACACCTTTTAGACCTTGCTGAAGCAGCACGATCACTGTGCTCATCAATTTCATATAAAATTAACACCGCAAGCTAGAGTCATTTTAGGAAAAGGAGTCTCATTTGAGGAAATATTCCTGCCACATTAGCCTGTGGCACTTCTTTTGATTGATAATCAATATAGGAATGCCCAGCCCACTGTGGGTGATGTGGCCCCCTAGGCTATTGGCCGTGGGTGCTAAGAAAGCAGGCTGAGGAAGCCGCGAGGAGCACGCCAGGCAGCACCCCTCCATGGCCTCTGTGTCAGCTCTTGTCCCCAGGTTCCTGCCCTGCTTCAGTTTCTGCCCTGACTCCCTTCTCTCATAAACTGTGATGTGGAAGTGTGAGATGAAATAAACCCTTTCTTAGCCAAGTTGCTTTTGGTCATGGCGTTTTATGACATTAGTAGAAGCTCTAACCAAGACAGCCGTTGTCCACTTGCTAGCTTGGTTTCTGTTTTCACTCCTGTTCACTTTTCTACACTACAAAAACAGTCCTATAAAAATCAGATAGTGTATATATATATATATATATATATATATATATATATATAAAACCCTGGAATACCTCAATGAGTTCATTTCACATTTTGCAAAACTCCTGTTCAGCATGGCAACTTAAGCCACTCTTTTCTCTGTATCTTTCCATAGGCATCGATATTATATTATTATCCATGTTTGCCAAACATTTTGAGTTTGTTTCCCTCTGAAGGACTCTCTTGCTCTCACTCACTCTCTTGTTCACTCTGTACGCACATACATACAAATGTGCACGTGTGTATGGTTATTTTTTCATTCATCTCACCAGACTAGCTCTTCAGCTGCTACTTTCTTGAACTTCGGATCATGTTGCACGTATATATGAATAAAGAAGCTCAGATGGGTGGATCTGTCAATTAGCCTCAAATGCCTTCTGGAGGTAGCATTAGCAAACATGTGCCATAGCCTGATATGGTGGTGTATACCTTGAATCCCAGTGCTTGGAAAGCAGATAGGGATTGATTTCTGTGAATCTGAGGCAAGTCTGGTACACATAGTGAGAAATACATAGTGAGATTCTGCCCACCAAACCTCCAAAAGAAGAAAGTAAATACTGCTGAGAAACAAAATTGAGAAATACAAAAATTCATTTTCCAAAATGTCTTTTCTTTGTCAACAGCTGAGAAATCAGAGAGAATATCTTAATGCTGCCAAAAAGTGTTAAGAAAAGGTTTACAAAGATGTATGTGCACATAAACATAAACTTAGGAATGGATGGAAGAACTGGGAAGTACACCCAGACATTGATATTCACTGTATGTTCACTTTTACCAACATGCTTACTAGTACTACACTGTTAATTCCCGGAAAAGCCCATTGGAATGCATGCAGTTACCCACGTTTAAAATAATTAAAGAAACAGGACAGAATTAATACTGCCCAGAAAGATCTAAACCCTGGAGAGCAGCAGATTCTGCTTTGTTACTCTGTGGCTTTTACTGAATGACCTGGACCACACTGTGATGATAAGGCAGCCCAAGCTCATCCTCAGAGGAGTCCATGGATGGCATATTGGTATATTTTAACTGTAAGGTCAGCTAATGGTGTTTATCATTTCCAAAGCTGTAGCTACTGAAGTCTTCAGTCACTATTTATATTATGTTTTCAAACACATTCCAACAGTTTTAGAGAATTGTCATCCAATTGGAAGGAACCATAACTTGGCAAAGAGCTGTTAATGCACAAAGAGAGCTCAAAGCCAGGAAGGGGACAGTAAGTACACAGAGAGGTGAAGTAGCAGAGAGTTCCCTGTTTAAGGCAGGTGCCTTGACTGTGGAATGACTGAATTGTCATTACCTCCTAGTGTATCCTGCACTAGGTCACAGAACAGGAATCGGTTGTGCAAAGTGCTCCTTGTGATGCAAGAGTAAGATATA
Source organism: Peromyscus nudipes (assembly GCA_902168325.1). Taxonomy (NCBI): domain Eukaryota; kingdom Metazoa; phylum Chordata; class Mammalia; order Rodentia; family Cricetidae; genus Peromyscus; species Peromyscus nudipes. Next base: position 15,707 of record CABHPH010122832.1, on the reverse strand, counting down.
AAACTAATTCTGTACTTAAAAATCATGTGAGGCAGGGGAAAAAAAGCAGAAAACACTGGGACAAAATAGCATAATAAATAGCAACATAGCACAGCAATATTTGCATAAGCCTCTATGAAATACAGCAATAATTGCATTTCATAGCATGAAAGAGCCAATTGGTAGAGAGGGGGCAGGCTACATACTATTGGCAAAAAATGGGTTATTCTATCTTTTACAACTTAATTCTTCATTTGATTTTCCTGACCTGTGGGAGTTATTGCTACAAAGGAAAATGTGGCTCATTGTTACTATGACATAATTAATGGTTACTACTTCCAAGACAAAGCTAGGAATTATTTTTCTATTGTGAATAAGCATGTCAAGATTTTCTGCTTTTTTTTTGAGCTGTTAATTTTTTGCCAAGAAAAAGTATTCTTGAGTTTTGAAGAAGTGCAACATCTTAGTAAATAAATTACTCTTAAAATGAATTGGCGAGAATGTTGAATTGAACTATAGAGGTATGTTTAATTTAAATTGAAGTGTTTCAAAATATAAATTCTGGAACTATTGGAAAATAGGACTACCCATACACAGTCTTAATTGAAGCAACTGATAAAAATGAAAATTTATTTTAAAATAGCAAAAGTTAGGATGTCTTTAAAAAAATTAAATCAAATGTACAAATTGAATGAAAATGACACATATCTGAAGTGCTGTTTTTGCAAATGAAATCTTAAAACTTTGAATATTAATATCTACTTAGAAATAAAGCTTATTTCTTTTAATTTTTTCAGTTATATCTAAAACAGGATGTAACTATATATAAAAGTGATATATAGTCACTTATATAATGTGCCATTTATTGCACATCTTTTAGTGAATTCTTACTATGCCATTGTTTGAAACTAATTGTGTAATAGTAAAAAAAGTGATGAATATGAGTATTGAAAAATGATTACTTTTGATATATTTTAGCGATGAGTGAAAACCATTTTATTTACCCCACTATCCTATTGTGTAGCTTTTTCACTTTGAATTTTATCTTTTGGTTGCTATGTATTTGTGTATGTTTATGGATACACTGTGGTGTTTAGATTCATGTTTATAGTGAGTGTCACTAGCAAATCTATCTTTATACTTGTTGTAGCGTTGACCTAACTTCTAGATCCAGTGTTTTATCTAGTGATACAGTCCAATATAGATCATATGAAAAACGTTGTAGAGTAAACTTACATTGAGTGTGGGACTTGCAGCTGATGTCAACAGACCAAGTGATAAAAGAAGTATTGGAGGATGTGTGATGTAACATTTGAGTAAATATAGCTGAAAATTGGTAAATAGCATTGCTGAATAATAAGCACTTGCACTGGGAAATTTTACATGAATTACAATTGAGCTTAGTAAATTAACAGAAGCCACATATAATGAGTTATGTATTTATTTATTAATAAAATTTTTTCATTTATTTTACACACCAATCAAAGATCCCCCTCTTACCTCTTCCTACCTCCTCAGACTCCCCCTCCCAACCCATCCCCCACTCCCTCCCATAAGAAGGCAAGGCCTTCCATGGGGAGGCACATCCAGTAGAGGCAAGTCCAAGCCCTTCCCCCTGCCTCAAGGCTGCATGCAGTGTCTTATCATAGGTAGGGGGCTCCAAAAAGCCTGCTCATGCACCAGGGATGGATTCTGATCCTACCGCCAGGGGGACCCCCAAGCAGATCAAGCTACACAACTGTCTCACCATGCAGAGGATCTAGTCTAGTCTCATGCAGGTTCCACAGTCATTCATCCAACTTTCATGAGTTCCCACTAGTTTGGTTTGGTCATCTCTTCAGGTTTTCCCATCATGATCCTGATACACTTGCTCATAGAATCCCTCTTCTCTCTCTTTGACTGGACTTCTGGAGCTCTGCCTGGTGTTTGTGGATCTCTCCATCTGCTTCCATCAGTCATTGGAGAGAAGCTCTGTGATGACAGTTAGGGTATTCATTGGTCTGATCACTGGGGTAAGCCAGTTCAGATCAGGCACCCTCTCCACTATTTCTAGTAGCAGAGGTCATCCTTGGTGATTCCTGGCAACTTTCCTAGGACTGGGTTTCTCTCTACCCCCATGATATTTCCCTCTATCAGGGTATCTATTTCATTGCTTCCCCCCTCCATCCCTGTTCCAGCTCAACCATCCCATTCCCTTATGTTCTCATCCCCTATCCCCTACCCTCCATTGCCCACCCCTAATCCCCAGTTTACTCACATGGAGATCTCATCTACTTCTCCTTCCCAGGGTGATCCATGCATCCCTCTTTGGGTCTTCATTGTTAGCTAGCTTCTCTGGAGCTATGGGTTATAGTCTGGTTATCCTTTGCTTTACATCTAGTATCCATACCATGTTTGTCCTTCTGAGTCTGGGTTACCTCACTCAAGATGATATTTTCTATTCATTTGCCTGAAAATTTCACGATATCATTGTTTTTTACAGTTGAGTAATACTCCATTGTGTATATTTGCCACATTTTCTTTATCCATTCTTCAGTTGAGGGGCATCTAGGTTGTTTCCAGTTTCTGGCTATTACAAATAATGCTGCTATGAATGTAGATGAGCATGTGTCCTTGTGGTATGACCAAGCATTCCTTGGGTATATGTTCAAGAATGGTATAGCTGGGTCTCAAGTTAGATTGATTCCCAATTTTCTGAGAAACTGCCATACTGTTTTGTTTTTAAGTCACTTGCTAACCCTATCTCAAACCTTGATATCTAATAAATTTGATAGCATCACATAGATGTATTGTGATAGGGAAAATGCTGGTGTTGTTTAATTAAACTAGCTGACCAAAACAGGTTGAAATATGTCTTTTGTCCAGAGATAAATGCACTTACTCCCATTCTCTCTTTATTCTTATAATCATTCTTGTCATTACCTCAAGTCTGAATGAAAAGCACATAAAATATCAAGATGTGAGAATAGTGTTTTAAGCCCTGTGGTGGTGGCACATGCCTTTAATCCCAGCACTTGATAGGCAGAGGCAGGTGGTTCTCTGATTTGGAGGTCATATAAAGTAAGTTCCAGAACAGCGAGGACAGTTTCACAGAAAAAAACCCTGTCTGGAAAAACAAAACAAAACAAAATGTTTTAAGTTTGTTATGCAAATTTAATTTCATGTGGTACATAATTTCTTTTATATTATTTGAATTTAATAAGCTAGGAAAACAGACAAAATTTATAACAGTACACCAATCACATCCGGCAGAGATGGCGTGCTGTCTCTTATTTCCATTTACAGATGTTCTAATAGCAGCTCCTTCATTTACATTTTCTTAAGCAAATAGTGCTGTGAGGTCCCTGAGCTCCTGTGTTAGAGAGGAAATTTAGTGACAAAGCTAAGACAGGAGACAAGACCAGATCATTAAGGCTTCAAAAGCTATGTTCATGCCATCATTCCCCTCCCGCTGTGAGGGAAGAAGTAGAGAAGAAACCAGGACATACCCAGCAAGTATGCTCAACTTTGATGTACTTTTTTTTTTCATTCCTGTTAGGGAAATAAGAGATTCTTTGTGTTGATGACGGCCATTGTTATTGTGAATTTCTATCTATTCCCCTCTCAGAGGAATCAGCAAGTGTTGCCTTAGTCTTCTTAATTAAATGCAGCATGAGAAATCAGATCTTAGTGTAATATCTAAGCTCAACTTGTCTAGAGAGTCAGAGAATCTATTATAGTCCTTCAAACTTTTTCTAATTGTGGCTCTTTTTACCTGAGAAATTGTTACACCATTTTGGGTATATAAGATATAAAATAGATATATAAGACTTACCAATAATTAATTAAATTTACTTCAAAACAATTTTTGATATATGTATGATTTTTTGAAGATGAAGAAAAAGTTATATACTAAAATGTGTGCCTTCTGCTTGTTGATAAAATTTTCTTTTCTTTTTTCTTTTTTTCTTTTCTTTTCTTTCTTTTTTTTTTTGGTTTTTTTTTTGAGACAGGGTTTCTCTGTGTAGCTTTGGTGCCTGTCCTAGATCTCGCTCTGTGACCCAGGCTGACCTGGAACTCACAGAGATCACCTGGCTCTGCCTTCCGAGTGCTGAGATCAAAGGCATGCACCACCACTGCCCAGCAGATAAAGCTTTCTTATATCATGAGACCTGTACAGGGATGTAACCACAGATTAAGAAAATGGGAACTAGAGTGTTACTTGTTATTCTCTGAGTTCCCGAGTTACAGTGATAAAAATGTGACTAGTCAATGTTTTATGCAGTGTACAGTGTCTTGTGTATTTTCAAATAAATGTGTGTAATCTTTGTAAAGATAAGTAGTCCTATATAGCGCTTGATTGCATGGAAGTGCTATCACAGCTAATAGGGGAATAATTCAGGGAAAAACATTGTAATTAAATGAATAAGTAACCCAAGCAGTAAGACATGAGGCCAATGATGAGGTACTTGGGTACACTGATATACTATTTATTGAAGACTTCTTTCATTGCATGCCTCATAGCATCTTTTATTAAGTCTATTTACTCAAATACCTGGGTTTATTCTGGCCCTTCTATGCTGGCAGGATGCTTAGTGTTTTGTCTCTTTGTCAATGTTTGGGCAGAGTTGGAGATGTGAGTGTGAGAGTTATCCACATGTAGAAATCTCGCTTGAGCTCACCTGAGGAAAGAATGTAGTTCCTAATTCCATGCCATGCGTATGGTGTATCACTGTTTAGAAACTGGACAGAAAAGTAAGAAATAGCAAGCAGTAGTGGTAAGACTGGGATCATCCAAGAATCAACTGAGGTCCTACAAGCTCAGAGACCAAACTGTTTAATAGAGTAGGATGTGCCAACTGTGTCAATACTCCTGGGAAATTGAGTTGATAAAAAAGATTATGATTTTTCTTTGGTGACCAGGTTATTGATGATCTAGAGAAAATATTCTTCTGAATAGATGCTGACTTTAGGTTACTATAGTGGGTAGAGAAATGCCTAGAAGGTGAGAAATTAAAAAAAATTCTCCATGAGTCTGCATATGAGAATGATCAAAGATGAGGAGTGTACATTAAGAAGGGCTTAGTGAATCAAGACTACATTTTCCCCTACAAGGGAAATTGTGGTAGAAACTTTTGAAACTGATACTGGAGAGACATTGAAGATCCAAGATTTGTACTAGGATGTGATTGGCACATGTCCTACGATTGTGAAGAGGATTTTCTTCCCAAATGAGCTTGTCACTGTCTTGACTTAGTTTGGTCTTCACATGTAACCCAGTGGAGAGGATCTGGCTTACTTCTAATCGTCCTTTGAACTTGAATATTCTGTAGATTTATTGTAGTCCCGTCCTTATGCTTTTAAGCAGTGATGAAGACATGGGATATATCCTGAGGCTGTTTACACTTATATTAAATGTAGAAAATTTGAAGATGAATCTAAAAGATATGTAATATCTAAAAAGATATTTTCTCCAAGGGAATATTTTTATGGTTCATTTATGGAGTTATCTATATTACTTTCTGTGAGAGAACGGGCATCATCGATTCTTTAGATTGCTCATCCTTCTGCAGAAACTGTTACATTCTTTGAAATTTGAGACCATAATTTTTCACATTTGTTTTATTGCTTTAATCTTGCTTTCACTGCTTTTTCCAGTGAACCCTAAGACTGATGCAGTAGAGAGAAATAAGTAAGAGATATTCATTAACAGCAATATCATTTTGAAATTTTGTTCATTTTGGACATACTTGAAGAATGATATTTTTAGTATTTTCTGTTGTGAAAATCTTTAGATGAAGTTCCCTAAAGAGGTTTATATCAGCCACATTAAATAACATTTACAAAGAGTATTACTGCAATCTATGCTACAGTATTATTTATGTTACATGCAATATGTTAGTAGAAATTGGCTAAATTACATTGGTCAAGATGATTTTCTGTTTTCAAAAGAACACAAAAAAGAACCTCATTATTATATATTTAAAGAAAACAAACCTATTATTTAATATTAGTTAAATATAAATCCATATATTGAATCTGAACTATACAATAGATTGGTTGAAGGGACTCTATAATGAGCCTTTGTTTCAGGGCTATTTGACTTAGAAGTTGAAAAAGCTGTATGGTTTCACTCTATTTGTGTAGAACTAAATAGTTCAAAGGGCACTTGGCAGATGCAGGGTGTCATAGTCTGAACCTTTTCAGAGAATCCTTGATCCAGGAAAAGGTGTGTGCAGGAAATAGTTAATTTGCAATCTAGAATACAAAAACACCTAAGCTGTGGAGTTCTATAACTATTAAAACCTAATCTTACTAAAAAAAAATAGAAACCAATGACTTAGAGACATTTTTCATATAAGATCCAAGTTATCAGTTCCTTGGTGAGATTAAGACAATTAAAATAAACCCACACATTTTTTTTAGAGAATAAGTTACAATGTATAGTTTATGTTGATGGAAGTAATTACTTATACCAAAGACACTTAGCCTGTATGTCTTCTGTTTGTTTTTTCTCAATCACAATATATGTAGCAGCCATTAATGTTTTAAATACTGTAACTCTTCAGCCCGAAAGCACACTATGTAAATTCAGTAGCCAATAGTTCACATTATTGATGTGAAGAATATATGAATTTTTCACAAAAAGTCATTTATTTAGTAATATTGTTTTGCTCTGTAATTACAAATTTAATCAGAAATCACTAAACCATTGTATATGAACAGCATGGTAGTTTTTAATTGGGAAAATTCTTTTCTTTTAGCAGTTTTTATTGACAACATAGTGGACATTGGTAAGAGTGTCCCCAACCTCTAGCATTTGACCCTGTGAAGAGCTGTTTACTATGTGTGGGACTGGATCTGCCTCTCACTCACTTTCCATTCTATAACCTTGGGAGAAACAGGAGAATGTGGCCCATGTCTCGTTTTGCTGGGCAGGAGGAATGTGTGGATCCAGGGATAGAGATTCAGGTAAATGATATGTTTTGTTAAGTTCACAGGCTATTAGGATGCTTCATGAAAGCATCTATAACATAGACTTGGTTTCTTTGTATTAAAATTATACTATACAGGTTTTTAACAGTATCCACCCAAGGTTCCTTTCCTGAAACTGACAGAGATAGAATGTCAAAGTTCTCCTTTGTTATCTCCTCCTGTCTGCCATCATTTAGATTTATTCTTCATTCAGTGTTTTTCTCACCCATGATACTACTGCAGTGTGAGCCAGGATAGAAAGTTCTTGTGTGCCAGCAATTCCCCGATTATCTTCAGAATAAATACCACAAGATGACCAAAATATGCAAGAATCCTCATGTCAAATTTTAGCCATTTTAAAAAGTCAGAATTCTACTAATGTATGACAAATCTCTGTGATTTTTACTGTAAAATAAAGAAACAAAAGCTATTTTACTATGTTTCCCTAAATTACCATGAAATATCTACTCTATAAAAGATATTCATACTGTGAGAACTATGTAGTGGGTGAACCATTGTTGGAGAGATACCAGATAACTCTTAGCAGAGTATTAATTCTTTGACTTCACTTTGAAGCTGTAATCCAGTCTGAAAATGACTGGTGCAAATTTCCGTTTTTCTTCTTAATTTCTTTTATGTTGTGAATTTAAAATTGAAGTTTAAGAGACATTAAACTCCATTAGCAATGATTTCATCTGTTTTCTTGTTATCGATGTGTATAGCACTATAACAAGAGAGCATGGGAAAGGTTTTGTTTACTCTTTTGCTTGAACAGTTAAGCAAACACCTAGAGAAGGGGGGTCCCAGATGGCCATGTTCTAACTACTCAGTTACAAGTCATTGAGACAAGTGATTCAAACTCATGTCTCACAATTCCATATTTAGTGTCATGTCTGCAAAATTAAGCTATTTCATTCAAAAGAGAGGAATATTTACAGTACTCTTATTATAAAACACTGCTTTTGAAAATGGTTTTCTGTGTGATATTAATTTTGCTGTTTATAAATGCAGTGCATGTTCTTCATCAATCATACAGAAATGTAGCAACATTTACAGGAGCACAATGATTTCTGTGTATTTGTGCACCTATTACAATGAGCCCCCTTTTCACTATTTAATCTGGTGCAAAGATGTCCCCAGGTCTCTTTATCATTCTGAAACATCACTTCTCTATTTAGCTATTTCCCTCTTGTTTCTAAGTGTTTTCCTATTGTAAACTGCATTTTACTGAACATACCAAAACCAGCATAATTGCTGGCATTTGCTCCCTGTTGCTGAACACCAGTCTCTAAAATTCCGTCTGCTTTTGTTTTGCCTGAAGTTCATGAGATCTTTTTCTTACAGTCAAAGAAAGCAGTTTGTGCAGATTTTTCCCAATTCTGAGATTATCATATTTGTACATGAACAACTTGACATGAATGTTGTTTAAGTGTTTCACAAGTATATTTATGAAATATTTGTATTTCAATGGTATGTTTTTAAATTATGTGTATGTGTAGTATACGAGCATTTTCATGCATGCTAACACACATGTGAATGGGTGATTGTGCATGTGTGTTGTGTACTTGTGGTGGCCTGAGGTTTTGAGTGTATCCTCAATCACTCTCTACTTTATTTATTGAGACAGTTTCACTTCATCAACATGGAACTCATGAATTCTAACTCACCTAGCTAGCTACTTTGTCTCAGAGAGCTATTCTCTCAGCCCCATTAATGATAGGATTATAGGTAGTCACTATGCCTGCCTACATTTTATGTGAACTCTGGGTATCCAAATTGTGGTCCTCACACAAACACTTTATGAACTGAGCCATCTCCTCAAGCTCAAATTTCTCTAATTATGATTTTTCATTCTATTGTTGTATTTGAAATACCTACTAGACACTTTATTTGAGATATGCTATGAACTCGGAATATAATATTAAAAGAAAAAGTCATGCTGGGCAGTGGTGGCACAGGCCTTTAATTCCAGAACTTGGGAGGCAGAGGCAGGCAGATCTGTGTGTGTGTGTGTGTGTGTGTGTATATATATATATATTCTTTTTCTCAAAATAGTGAAACATTTTTATTGCCATTCTTTCCTGGTATTTGGTTAGAAGCTGCCAAATTTTCAGTCAGTCCATTTTAATTTATATCTCTGGAAACTGAAATTGTCTGTGTACTTATATTTAAAATCTTGAATTAAAAAATGTTGCCATTATTTAATGGGAATCAGTGGTGGCCTCTCTTGAGTTGTGTGCTTGGAATCTCAAGTCATGCTTTGGCTGAAAAACATTCTGTCATTGCTGTGGTAACTGCACTTGCTCATCCGTTTTGCTGTCTTCTCATGGTCTTATTTTCTTTGTTGAATTACATCTTTTGGATATATCTTCTCTGCTTCCTACTCCCTTAATATTTTTGTATCTCAATCTTCTGAACAGATTATAGAAAAACTTCCTTTGATTTTCTCTGTATTTGATTTTTTAAATACTTAATATAATATCTTAATTTTATCCTTACTGGCGTTTTCCATGTACTTCAAGCATTTCCTTCCTTATAGCTGCTTTTCATGGTTCAAAGGAACAGCATGAACATGGAACACAAGTACAACCATATTGTGATATTATAAAACACATGTTTATTATAGACAAGTGAAGGTAACTGCAAAGTAATTGTCTTCCGTTCTCTAACACGAACCTGTACTCCTGCAGGAGTTTAACCATATGTTTAACCATTCCCTTTGGTTGCCTTACTGGGTGTCTATATCTGGCTGTCGACCCTGGACATCATCTCTGCTGTGAGACACTTACATGCTAGTTGTGGCTGCCTGTTCTGATGGCAACTTACAAACATGAAATCCTGCCGTTTTGTATTTTCTTTTTGCAATTGCTTACTAACAGCCAAGTTTTTATGTCATGGTTTATCTTCTGTTGGCTTTCTGTGAGATCTAACCTGTGTTTTAATGTTTAAGGATATCGCAAAAACAATAATATGAACATTCAGTTATAGTCCTGTGCCATATAAGAAAGTTTCAGACAAAAACAGACCACACAGATGGTGGTGGAACCATAACATTATAATGCAGCCTCTATTCCCTAATTCCACTGAGTCATCATTATGTCACAGGGCCATGTATCATGTGTTTGTCATAAGCCCTATGTAATGAGCCTAATGTGCTACTGGTCTTTCAAAAGTATACCACATATCTAAATAACTTGGTACAAAATACATGATAATGAAAATCAGCAAGTATGTTACTGTTTATGCAATACTTCCTTAAAAAAATTGTAATGTTTGATCTTTGACAATTCCGTACATACACTCAACACATTGTTTACTCCTATTCTCCCTACCTTGACTACCTCTTATCTCCTGTTCTGCTTGTCAACCCCTCCTCCTTCCTACAAGTCCTTTTCATACTTTTGTGTCTTTTTTGTTTTTTGTTTTTTTGTTTGTTTGACCCACTGAGTTTAATCAAGACCTGTGTAGCCATGGATTTGGAACTATCCATTGAAGCTTGGTGGGCTCCCCAGTGTGTACAGCAATGAGGACAATGGTTGCACTTTTCCTTGAATCCACCAGTAACCAGTAATTTAGCAAGGAAGCACAGAGGCCAGTGAGTCCCTCCGTGGTTCAAGATTGACTATTGAGTGGCTCAGTGTTGAGCAGGCCCAGTGCAAACAGATGTAGTTGCTCTCAGATCATAGTTCCAATGACTATGACGTGCCTACAGATAGCATTTCATAGCCATTCTCCCTGTGTTATAGCTCTTAGTTCTTTCTGCCCTCTTTTTCTGGGACAATCATTGAGGCTCGTAGGGGAAAGATGTAAATGTCTTGTTTGGAGGTAAACATCTCCACTATTACTTCTTTTCAGTGCTTTGATCAATCTTGAATCTACAAATCACCACTAGACATCCCTCTGATTAAGACTGAGAGTAGTGGCTGGGGAGATGGCTCAGAGGTTAAGAGCACTGGCCGCTCTTCCAGAGGTTGTTAGTTCAATTCCCAGCAACCACATGGGGACTCATAACCATCTACATTGAGATCTGTTGCCCTCTTCTGGCCTGCAGGCATACATGCACACAGAAAATTGTATATATAATAAATGAATGAATCTTAAAAAAAAAGAATTTTTTTAAAAGACTGAGAGTAACATTTGTGTACGGATATAAACATAAATATTTAGAAGGCAGTTTGATGTCAAGTCAATTTATCTGCATGAGAAGAGTACATGACCCTGAAACCTCACTCAACCATGGTTTATTTTCTTCTTACTGGGATTATAATACCAGACATGGATTTCATCTTGTGCAGCAGGGCTTAAATCCAATCAGAGAGGTTGGTTACCCCAATAATAACTGTGCTGCTATTGCACCAACAAGCACGTCTTGCCTGTCAGGTGGGCATGGTAGTTGGTAGGGTTCACAGCTGGGTGAGACTGTTGATTTCTTTTCTCCCCAAGCATGCTGCTTAGCATCTTCTGGCATTAGCAGAAACCTCATTTACAGCTTGAGTTTTCTGTATTTTGCAACTGAAGTGTGTGATGTTTCAGCAATAATATTTTATTAACTAGTAGGGCAATGGAGAGGAACAGAGAGAGCTTACCTCATCTTAGGGTACTCTGTGGCCACTTGGACCAACAATTTATAAGGAGGTAAATAAAAATATGTGTAAAGAAAGAAAGCAGGTATCCTCATAACTTGGCTGCTAGTGCCCCTGAGAGTTACATGTTACTATACTACAATTCTTGCTGTTTTTGTGTATTCTTCTGCTTACTTAAAAAAAATACTGTTATAGGCAATGTGCCTTAGATGTCAACAGCAACCTCACTGCATCTTGTGTTGTGTTAACTGAATCTCTTGAACGTATTGGTTGATCATGTGGAGGTTTGACCTGTCCTGTATGAGTTTGAATAAGTGCACTGGGTCATGCTCACCCAATGGCAGAATATCCTGGTGATACATTTATCAAAATACATTGCTGTCATTAAACCATATATGATTATACTTTTCCAAGTGTTTGAAAGTAAAAAGAGGTTGAGGATGGACCTACAGAATTTAGAGACCCTGTGTTTCTTTTTTTATTATTCATTTTACATACCAACCATGGATCCCCCTCTCATCCCTCCTCCTGCTCTCCCCTCTGCCTCACCCTATTACCCCTCAATATCTCCTCCAACAGGGTAATTTCTCCCATGGGGGGGCAGTTAAGCCTGGTATATTCAGTTGATGCAGGGCCAAGCTCCTCCCTTCTTTATCAGGGGTAAGCAAGTTGTCTGACCATAGGTAATGGGATCCAGAAAGCTGGCTGATGCACCAGGGATAGATCCTGATCACACTGCCAGGAGCCCCTCAAACAGACGCAGCTACACCACTGATCCAGTAACTGATGGAAGCAGATGCAGAGATCCACAACCATGCACAAGGGTGAGCTCTGGGAATATTTGGAGAGAGGGAAGAGGGATTATATGAGCAAGAGGGGTCAAGATCACAATGGTGAAATCTACAGAGACAACTGAATCAAGCTCAAAGGAACTCCCAAACTTTAGACCGACAGCTGTGGAACCTGCATGAGATTGGACTAGACCCTCTGCATATGGGAGACCCTGTGTTTCTATACCTTCAAGTCATGAAGAAATTCTTGAAAGCTCTGATGTGTCATCACTATGTCTCTATGCACAGGTGTTGATGTCACGTAGTTTGTGGGTTATTCCCGTGCAGTGGTGTTTATAGAAATGTTGATTGTTCTCACTTAAAGAGCCCTGTGCCAATCTGTACACGATCTTTTCCATCTATCTCTGAGATGATTCACGTTCAAATTCCTAGAATAAAAAAAGGACAGCTGAGTATTGACATGATGTAAAATATTAAAAGTATCACATATGTGTTAATTTGTTTGCAACAGATAGATAATGCAGTTGGTAGCCATCAGGAAGCAAGTGTTCATCTGTCTGTTGTTTGCAGGCAGTGGTGGCACATCATGTTATTTATATGAGGCACAAAACATACTATGCATTTTTATAACTATGCTGTATCCCATTTAGTGTTATGATCTATCTGAACTTCAGAAAAAAATGCTGCCAATAATACTGTTTGAATTAAGATAACTAAATGACACATATCTCTGTCTCTCCCATACTCACCCTTTGTCACAACATTATAAGTTAGAAGATTCCTTATTGAAGCATACACCTAATGACAAATGAATAGCAATGAAGTATGATACAATGGAGCAGGATACTGTATTCTGACTAATATAAGATATTTACATATTGCTGCTAATCAGCCATCATCTTCTATTTCACATAACCATGATGAGTGCATATTTAGGAAATGATTGGAAGCTTTTTGTTAATGTTTCTGATTATTGCTGGTAATGCTGAGCCCATGGGAGAAGAAGAAAGATAAAGGGAGAGAGGAAGTAAGAGCAAATGAGTGAAGGAATAAGGAGAAGAAAAGAGCGAGGGTGTAGATTGCTGTGTGGGTGGCCTGTGCATATGTGACACAGATGCATAATTGTGGAAGTTTGAATTTTCTATAGCATCATTTTGGAATAGTACCAAGTGGTGCAGTGCTGTGACTGAGTTAAACTAATTCTGGGTGCATCTAAAATGGTACCTAGCATAAATTTGCTCTTATAGGCATGGGTGGAAACAAAAGCATAAATTACTTGTTATTGTTTACTCCTCCTTAAAATCATGTATTCAAATTCTTTCCAAAATTGGTAAGGGTTCTTTCAATTTCCTGAACAAGATCATTCATACTTTTGAATTTATAAGGGTCTTAAAATTTTCCTCACCTGTGCATATTGCTGCTTGTTCATCTGCTAAGGTGGTCTAGGCCTCCTGCAGTATGTAGGGAATACTTTTTATCCAGGCATGCAGGCTTTTTTTTTTTTTTGTGTGTGTGTGTGTGTGTGTGTGTGTGTGTGTGTGAGAGAGAGAGAGAGAGAGAGAGAGAGAGAGAGAGAGAGAGAGAGAGAGATAGAGAGAGATGGTATCCCCTGACTCTGTAACCCTATACTCAACTTACAGTTTCTGTGTGCCTTGGCCTCCAGCTACATTTTTCTTCCTTCTATCCCAGGGAATGGCTGAATCTGCCCCTCCCCCCATTGTTTTTTCTCTGTCTCCTTCCCTTTCTATTTATCTCTATCTTTCTATTGTTATCTATCTGTTTATCTACCTCTGCCTCTCCCCATTCAAAGGTAGAATCCTGCATATATATTTAGAAGGTCTTGAATTCCAATTACCATACACAATTTAAGGTGTTTCAAGTGAAATACCTAATACACATGACTTTCTTTCTTTGCATCTGGGAAATAAAGTTTATTATATACTTGTTTATATGGAAAGAATCAGAATGCTAACTCAGTCTTACAGAGCATAGTATGTTTTAATAAACACAATAAGCTCTGTGTTCTTGTCCAGGGCTGTTGCTATGTCCTATATATGGGATTCAATAGTGAATAGTTTCACACCTGGAATCTGTGGAGGAGGCATCAAAGCCAGACTTATATCCCTGTCCACCAAGAATCTAGCCATTCCTTATGTTGTACAAAATTTGGGTCTTTACCATTTAACACTCAAAGTTAATGTCATCTCATCCCCATTTTTTTCTACTATACTATAGCTGAGCGACCCACTTGTTTGTGAATCCTCCTTTAAATGCATGTTTGCTGCCATTTAGGTGAGAATATTTTATTTATTTTCTTGAAGGAATCAGACACAACTTGGTAGTCACCATGGTTTTCTAAGAGCTAGCTGATGGCAAGGGAAATTCCAGTGCTGAGGTACCTGGAATCCACTGCTGTGTTCAAGAGCTAGGATGCATGGTTTGGTTGAGTCTGTGTCTGCTTACTATTCAGAAGAATTGAGCTGTACAGAGTCGATTAAATTTAGTCCTGTCAGAAACCCACTTGGAACCCCTCAGTAATGCATCTTTTCATGACCTGAGGGCTAGCAATCAACTAATTGAGATTTCTGTCCCTTTGTCTTGGCTGTTGGGACTGTGAACTTTGTGTGTTACACCATGTCTTGTATTCTCTTTCTCCACATTCCTGAGCTGTATTGATGGGTGTAGATGGGTCTTGCATCTTTAGAGTCAAACCTGAGACAGAATCTTGACATCATCATTGAAGTAATGGGTGTCAGTGAATCTCCAAGTCCCATATTCCTCCTCAGGGAACATGATGCAAAGGTGGCCACCTCCAGGTCTGCAGTAAGTAACACATGCCACCTAGAAGCACAGCGTGGCATAAAGAGTGTCCCTTGAACATGAATTCTCATCATTGTTTTTTCTTGTGGCTAGGCCATCATGAGAAATAAGCCTAGCAAAAGTGGAAATGGAAAAGGCACAGATTGCAAATGTAGCTGTCCAATCCCTTATCAATATCTTCACTGCTAATAGTATGGCAGACTGTTTTAAAAAGACAACCCCATTTTTAGATTTCAAAAATGTAATCTGTATTGGCTCATTGAAAAATCAAAAGATTGCCTTTTAAACATGTGTTTAAACATGTGTAGTGTGTATATGTGTCCTTTTAATGTAAAGACTAACATTTTTATTAATTGTGTGACTTTTTTGTTATCTTTGTTCTATAGATTTGCATTTATTTTATGATTATACGTAGTCTGATCTTATAATCACCTATACATCTGGATGAGGATTTCTCCTGTTACTAAATTTTATTTTTTTGGTTGTTGTTTGTTGGTTGTTTTTTTTTTCTTTTTTTAAAACTAACTTTATGTTTAAATTTTCTTAAATCTCTCAGAAACTTTCTTTTAACTTTTTTTTT
>CABHPH010122831.1:42500-50505 GCA_902168325.1 Peromyscus nudipes | reverse complement strand
GTGGTCGGTGCCTGCAGGGCAGCATCTATCAAAGTCTACTTTGTGAGACAGGTATTTATGTCATGGCTCCCTCCTGCCCTAGAGAAGATTTTCACATGTTAAGGGTCTGCAGTAAATTAATTGCATTAATCACGCATCTCCTCTTGGATCCTTTTCCTGGCGATGTCCTCCTCACATCAAGAGGTAAAGTCGATTTGTCTACCTGAGTTCTGGACTGGCCTCCTCTCTTGCTTTGGGCAATAGGATGTAGCAGAAGGGACCTTGCTACAGAGGAGTTTTGCTTGCTTCCACACTCATTGCAATCTTGGTAGTGTACTACTGATGGTATGTGAACAAGCCAAGGTTGGCCAGCTGAAGGATGATGGAAGACCACACAGAGGCAAAACAACTGTAAGGAACACACCAAAGACATGTCAGTCCTCAACTAATCTACTAGGTGACCAAAGTCCCCACAGTCACCTTGGAATTGGAAGTAAGAAGTTTGTAATTCATTCTCACTTTGGAAGATAAATACACATTTGGAGTAAATCCAGTGTAGCATGTAAGAGTATTCTCAGCTGAAATGTGTTGAGTCACCAGTTTGAGCCGAAGATATTTATGAACTGAGTGAATAGTTTGTTTTGCATAAGCAGCATTAAGAAGTCCACTATGTTGCAATCGCAGACTGATAAGAAGCCATTACAATGGGGACTAAGCATGGTCAACAGTTAGGATGATGACTGCTACCAAAAGCATGGAAGGCAGTTGCTGGGAAGATGCAGGGAAAAGAGAAGACCACACACACCACTGGTGGGAATGTAGGTTAGTGCAGCCACTATGGAAAGCAGTGTGGGAGATCTTATCTTCAAAAATATTAAAGACAGTCACAGGATCCAGAAATCCCAGTAGTGGATATGTATACAAAGGAAGTAGTGGGATCAGTAGCTTGAAGAGATCTCTGTATTCCTATCTTTATCACAGTACTATCTCAAATAATAGCTATCCATAATAATATACGGAGCTAGCCTAAATGTCCTTCAACACACAAATGGGTAAAAAGAATGTGTGTGTGTGTGTGTGTGTGTGTGAGAGAGAGAGAGAGAGAGAGAGAGATTAGAGAACAGTCTATCCATGAAAAACAAGCAAATCTTGTCAATTTCAACATGTATAAACATGGAAAAGGTTATGCTAAGTGAGAGCTGCCGAATATAGAAAGACAAGCATTGCATGATAAAATTCATATGTGCATTCTTTTTTAATTCAGGGTCTTACTTAGCTCAGTCTTGGTCTTGAACTTGCTATGCAGCTGAATTTGATCCTGAATTCCTGATCCTCCTGCCTCCACCTCCTAAATTCTGGGATTGCAGGATTGTGCAGGCCACCATGCCTGGCCCTTATGTGGAATTAAAAAGTTAGTCTTGCACAAATACAGAGTGGTTGGGGAATAAGGACAGAGAGATGATGTATAATTGCCCAGAACAAGTGTGTGAGACAGAAGCGACATGAGTGGTTACCTGGGCTCGGTGAGGGAGAAGATAAGAGGATAGGGCAGAAACTGGAGGAAAGAGAGATGGCAAATGACCACTAGCATTTCTGGAGGTCCTTTTGTATGTGATAAAAGTGACCTCAAATCAATGTGATGATGGTTGCTTAACTGTAAACACACTAAAACCCTCTGAATTGTGCTCTTTAACTGGGTGACTTGTAGACTATGTGAATTAAATCCAGATAAAATGGTAGTTTTAAAAAGAATATTGGTAGCCGGGCATAGTGGCACACAGCTTTAATCCTAGCACTTAGGAGGCAGAGGCAAGCGATCTCTGTGAGTTGGAGGCCGCCTAATCTACACATGAGTTCTAAGACAGCCACAGCTATACAGTGAGACTCTGTCTTGAAATTGCCAAAACCCAAACCAATCAAACAAACAAACAAAAATAAAGAGCTTTGGTTACATAATTTTAAGTCTGTATGCTTTTACTTTCCTCTTTCCTTACCAGAGAGATGCTTCCCTATTAGGGACAGGGGAATGAGTGAGTCTCCTTTGCCCACTTAGGGAATTGTATAAGAAACATGTGACTATTGGTGGCCAGTGCACCAGAGGTTTTCATTAACCATCTTTAGTTTTTTTCTATGGAATGGAAGTCAGCTACTTGATTGCGGTTTTAGTTAATATAAATATGAAAATGATGACTCGTAACAACAGAGACATATAACTGAGCATATGTGTCCTGTGTGTCCTGAGTATGTGCTTCAGAGGTTGACACACTGTAAGTCTACCCGGCTACCCCGACTCCTCCCTTGCCTTTAACACACACCCCATGCAGTGGTGTTAGAGGAATGTTTTAGAATTGAGCCTAGGGCTGGGGAGATGACTCAGCAGTTAGAGCGCTTGCCACACACCAGCGTGAGGACCAGAATGCATATCCCCAGAATCATCTCATTAAAGTCAGGTGGGTGTGTCAGCCTACCTGTAATTCCAGTACTCAGGGGTCAGGGCCACAGATCCCCAGGGCAAGCCAGCTAAAACCTCAGGCCTCCACATAACACACAGACACAAATGCAACCACACCTGCACATACACACAAATGCATGTACACACATGCACACTACACATACATTCACAAGCAAAAATACCTAATTGAGGCTCCAAAGGGCCTTAAGTTTTTTGGGTTTTTGTTTGTTTGTTTGTTTTTGTTTTTGTTTCTTGTTTTTGGAGATTTCAGTACTGATGCAATATTATATACAGAAATGTAAACTTGAAGATAGTAACTAATTAATTTGGAGAAAGCAATAATGAGCACATTGCATGCTACTAAGTTTTTATGAAGATGACTAAGATAATATTGTTATGATATTAGTTCTGACACCACAGCCCTCTGAGCTCTGCCTTAAATTGCCAGTTTGATCTCCAACTTGAAAGATCAGAGAGAAGACAGCACTGGGAAAATGAATTGTATTTACCTCAGTGGATGATGTGTTACGACTGACTTAAAAACTTGGTGTTGGCCAGATTTTCATTGCTGTGTCAAAATACCTGAGAGAAGTTAGCGTAAAAGAGGACAGGTTCGTATTTGCTTCTGATGTCAGAGACCCAAGTGTGTATCTAAAATGCCACGGAATGGGCTAAAGTCTTAGGGAAGGTTCTTACAGTTTTGGTGGGGGGTCCTTCCTCAGTCTACCGACTTTGCCGAGGAGGGGTGTTGTTTCTGTGCAAGCTTGCTTAGGGAACACAGATATGATATCTTCCTGAAGTAATTGAATACTATTAAGTCCTGGCTCATTAGAAAAATAAATATTCAGTCAGAAGAGAGTCAAAGGTCTTTTGTAGCCACATTATCACCTAATGTTTATTTCTTACTGGTTTTTGTTTGTTTGTTGAGTTGACTAAATGGCTCACTGAGCATGGTGTTTTAGACATCCATAATCTTACTGAGAGTCAACAAGTCTCCTTTGACACCTTCTTAATTACGTTCATCCCAGAATTAAGTCCTAAACATAAAAAAGCCCTTGTGATTATCTACTGCATCTAAAATTGTATTAAGATGTCTTGAAAAATCATAGAGATTGGTTCTTTTGCCTTATAAGGTATAAAGTTCTACAAATGATTAGATGTGTTTGAAAAGTTGCTACTGATAACTGGTATGGGAAAGGCACATGAATCAGAAGAGATGATTAGCCTTCTTTTGCCAAGTCTGTTGAGTAAAATGTGACTAACATACACAATTCAGAAAATATATGCTTTGTGTGACATTCCTAAATATCTGTGGATGTCCTCATGGCATACTTGACCAAAATCCTGGAGGTCAAAGAGTATGGAGTCATCTGTCATGCTTCTGATATTATTTTAAATTCTTGTATCATTGTAACTGAACTTTAATATGAGTCTGGCATCTTCTAAGCATATTATTTTTTTGGTTTGGTTTCGTTTTTGGTTTTTGGTTTTTGTTTATTTGTTTGTTTTGGTTTGGTTTGGTTTTGCTTGTTTTTTCAAGACAGGGTTTCTCTGTATAGCCCTGGCTGTCCTAGGATTCACTCTGTAGACCAGGCTGGCCTTAAACTCAGAGGTCCACCTGCCTCTGTCTCCTGAGTGAAGCATATGGCTAATGCCTTACCTATGAAGTTTTTATTTTATTTTTTCTTAATTACATGCTTTGTCTATGCTCCATAATTACTAAATATATTTACCTGGTATATTTGTTCAGCATATTATTGATATATAGCATGCTTATTTTGTTCTACTATTCCTCTGTCTCTCTCTGCTTCTACCTCTGATCGTCAGTACTGCCTCCTCATGAACTTAGAGGAATTGAGAACGGGAAACCATGGACTAAGGTCTCTGAAACCATGTAGAGAGATAAACCTTTCTTCCTTTAGGCTGATCTGTCTCAGGTGTTTTGTTGTAGCAACGCGGTCTGCCTAGCAGTGAGTCTTAAGTCAGATGTAACATTACCGATTTCTTTGGAAAGAGGCTGGACCATCCCTAAGTCCAACACTGTCCATGCCTTCCTGTTTTCTCGTGTGTCGCAGGAATGACCACATGCCTCTGTCAATTCACTTCACTCTTTTTTTTCTTATTACGGGCACTTGTCAGACTTTTTCGCTTTTGAAAATTACCAGTGATAAGTTAACCATAGTCATTTAAAGTCCCTCTTGTCGATAACTTTTTTTCTACCATCAATGTAATCAGTCCCAGGCTAGATAGAGTCCACGTTTTCACTAAAGGGGGGGGGTGCAAAATAAATGAACCATCTTGGGAAATGACCTGTCAAGTGCTTCAAACTATTAAAACCCCAGAGACTAGAGATTCTGGTGAAGGCATATGATGCCATGGCATACACAATTTCCAGAACCTTCCAACTGGGCAAATAGTGAATTCCCAAAATTTGATATTGCTTCAGTATCCATTCTGACTTTAAATTCCCCTTTCTTGTGCCAGAAGCAGCTCAGTTGCTTTCGAAAGAGTTCATTCTGTACCCGTCCTCAGCTCCCCATTGTGCTTTCTAGAGATCTGCCCTACACAGTGGTCCACCTTCCCAAGGAAAAGCTGAATCAGTCTACTTTGATGGCCTTTCGGACTCTCACACCCTGCATGGGCTGAGCAGAATTCCTTAACGACATTCTCTCAGTCACAGCATGACCACTTGGAATTAAAATTTTTCACTGAAAAATCTGTTTGGAGAGGTGTCAGCCCACAGATCCTTCTCTCTTTATGTACCTTGACTTCTGTGTATGTGGCTTCCAGTCCTAAGAGCTACACTCCAGGCTCTGTAAACAATAACATCATTATTTTCATCTGTGTCTCTCCTGAGTGTTGAAGGCTTCTCTAAGATTTTTAGTTGGAATAGAAAACTGGATGTCATGTTCTCTCTCTGTTCTCTCTCTGTTCTCTCTCTGTTCTCTCTCTGTTCTCTCTCTCTCTCTCTCTCTCTCTCTCTCTCTGTGTGTGTGTGTGTGTGTGTGTGTGTGTGTGTGTGTGTGTGTTATATGTACCTGTTTGTGCAGGACTGTGCAGAGGCTGTGATGTTGAATGTCATCCTTGATCATTCTCCATCTTATTATTTGAGATCGGCTCTCTCACTGACCCTTTACTTCACCCACGTCTCTAGGGGTCCACATCTCCCTGCCCCTTAGCCTCCACTACTGGGATTACAGGTGTGGGCCTCTGTGCTCAGCTTTCAGATCTGTGCTAAGGGTCTAACCTAAGGTTTGAGCAGTAGGCACTTGGAGCTATCTCCTCGGGCCCCAGGACTTCTTTTTAGTGTGGAAGCAGCTGTCTTTATGAGATTGTTAACTCAAGACCCAGTGGGACAAGAATGGACCAGTGAGTGAATGGAACAGATGTTATTAAAGTGACTGGTTCAGAATATGCTGCTGTTATTTGAATGTCTCATGTTTGAGATATATAAGGAAGCTGGTTCTCTCTATTGACAAGATAGCTATGGCCTAAAAATACTTAGCAGACTCTGCTTTTGAAGGCGAACAGAACATTTAAAATATTATCTTATTCTTGCTGATTCTTTTCCCAAACTATAAGCATTTATTATATGTTCTTATTTTTGCATGGGTTCAATAAGAGTCTGTCATTATTTTGCCATGGTATAAATGAGAAAAATGGTTGTGTGATCAAGACCTTGCTTAGAAAGTCATTATTTTAGAATAATGCCATTTAATCAAGAATGGTGCTGAACAAAGAATCTCAGAACTCAGGAGTCTGAGGCAGGAGGATTGCCGTAAGTTCAAGATCACCTTGAGTTACAGAGTGAAACCCTGTCTCAAAAACAAAGAATCAAGCCATCAAACAACAACAAAAAGAAGCAACAAGAATGCCCTGTCTAAGGAATGAGGGTGGTTTCACAAAGCCAAGGCTCAGAAACCCCTTCCGGGTTCCGGAGACCAGCATTTGGCATGGCGTGTGTGGCTCCAGTCTTCAGGACAGCTCTTTCCAGTTTGCTAAACTTTAGCACATTTTGGAGAGAGGAATTCAGCATTCACAAGTACCGCAGGTGAAATCTGGTGGAGAGCATTTTTCGGGCTTGGCTTCCTAGCCTCAGGATATCAAATAATAGAGGCTTTAAAAAGTCCAATCTAATATTTCATATGGAAACTTCCAGAAAAGCAAACTTAAGAAAGCCTACGTGGGAAATTAATGGTCTCCCTGCCCTTATGTAAATAATCAGGCCAGAGTTAATGAGACCAGCCTGATTTTGTGATCATGACCCACCTTTCTTTGAGGGGAGAGTGTGAGGAAATTTGAAATAAACTGAAGAACTCATGAAGGGTCTTTCATATGTGAGCTTTGGGGACAGCGTTCCAGGTTTTCTAATTCTACCATTCTTGCTGTGAGGTGTGGGGTCTAGAGACCTAATGCAATGCACCGACCCTATCTGCAAACTGATTACACTGGGGACCTGGGCTCCCCATGGAGAACTCCCAGAGAGCACTCCCCCCACCCCCAAGAGGCCTTGCGCCCCTGGCAAGTGCATTTCCACACTTCCCAGCTGAGACTGGAGCTGTTCTTTGACTTCTCCTTTGAACTGGTTGTGACATCTGCATTGTTCCCTCATTTTGTTTAATGACTTAAATAAAAATTTTGACATGTGTTCACTGTATAGCTGTATGAGAGTCAGAGTTTTATCTTCATTCTCTCTCTCTTTTTTGGAAAATTGCCTTTTAACAACAGTGAGCTATAATCACATTGCCTGATGGCTGTGGGTGGGTGAGCATTTCACCCAGCAAGGTTATGCAGATGCAAATTTCTTCACTCCTGGTCTTTGCTCAGGACTATTTTCTCTTCTGCTGCTAACAGCAAATGCTCCTTCCTAAGCTTTTTACTTCCCCTGTTTCTAGCAGGGCTCAAAACATTTCCACAGCAGGGTGTGCATGGCCAGTCAGAGTGTGACCTTGACCATGTCCAGCACAACCCCACCAGGGTGGAGAGATTGATGGATCCAGGCAAGACAATCCATGAGAGCTGAAGCCAGAATTTTGGTTGAACAGAGAAATCTCCTTCTGCTGAGTTTAAGCAGAGAATAGTCTATGGGGCAATGAATGCTGCTGAGCTGTTCAGAAAGGAGACCCAGCCAATTAAAAGGGGCCTGAAACAGTAATAAAATAAAGACAGGAGGCCAAGTCCCCCAACGTGTATTAATCGAAACAAACTGTTGTTGTTGTTGATTTACCATGTGTAAAGGGGAGGGTCTTACTTAATCATACTCCTAAAACCAGCCCCTCATTCTTAAGTCTTACTTAAAATCAAAGGGGGAAGCTTTCCAAATCCATAGCATAGCAAGAAAGCTACTGTAACACTAGCTTCATCCTTACCCTCTCAGTAAACATGGCACAAAATCCACATCTTTTTTTTTTTTTTTTTTTTTTTTTTGGTTTTTCAAGACAGGGTTTCTCTGTGTAGCTTTGCGCCTTTCCTGGAGCTCACTTGGTAGCCCAGGCTGGCCTCGAACTCACAGAGATCCGCCTGGCTCTGCCTCCCGAGTGCTGGGATTAAAGGCGTGAGCCACCAACGCCTGGC